>CM034358.1:90724370-90889682 GCA_019925275.1 Mytilus edulis
TTTTTTTCTAAATTTTATTTTTTTTCTTTATTTTGGCAAAATTTTTATTTTTTATTTTTTTTTGGCATAATTTCATTTTTTTTTTAAATTTTGGCAAAATTTTATTTATCCCCGGGTGAACAAGGGTGGGGGTTTATTTACACCGGGGTAGTCAACCAATCAGATTGTAGTATTTTTGCTCCATAAGAAATAATATATTTTACACCTATTACTAAATTTCTATTAGGTAACACGTTATCACGTGACATGGGATAATTCAGTTAATTTTCACTTAATTGCAAGGAAGGACGAATAACCTTAAAATTTAGTTCGGTATATTAAAACAATTATGGCACCTTAGAATCGATGAATCTCCAAAATTGTCCTGAATGCTCTAATTGTGGCTCGGCTGATATTGTACGACATCAAACCCGATAATCTATACATACCGTTGTCCTTCCGTTCGTCCGTCCGTCGTCAGCATGTCGGACAATAACTCAAAAACGATGTACCAATTTTACATGAAACTTCGGTGAATTGTTTATATCTACTGAGTTATCCTCCAATTCGAATCTTATAAATTTAAGATCTTAGGTTTCCTAGTTGTTGTATTTTATCAATCAAACTAGAGGCTCTAGAGAGCAAGGTGCTCACCTTGGTCTGTGAACTGCATTGCATATTTAAAAAGGACACTCTTTAACATAAAAGACAAGAATAGAATTCATGACAAATTATCTATTTTGGTGATGGTGACTTATTTGTAGATCTTACGTTACTGAGATGATTCTTGCTGTTTACAGTTATCTCTATCGACAATGAACTTGTACCAGTACTTTCAGAGGAGTTTGGTAAGGTTAACGGTCGACGACGACCGACGTCGACGGACACCAAGGGATAAGAAAAGTTCACTTGGCCCTTTTGGTCCAGGTGAGCTAAAAAGGGGTGATTTTACAGTTTACGGACAATATTTTAAAGTGTTTTCAGGAGCTTTCATGAAAGTTTGGAAACTGGTTTATATAGATGAATTTCGGTTTTTATAATTTTTAGCTCACCTGGCCCAAAGGGCCAAGTGAGCCTTTCTCATCACTTGGCGTCCGTCGTCCGTCGTCCGTCGTCGTCGTCGTCGTCCGTCGTTAGCTTTTACAAAAATCTTCTCCTCTGAAACTACTGGGCCAAATTTAACCAAACTTGACCACAATCATCATTGGGGTATCTAGTTTAAAAAATGTGTCCGGTGACCCGGCCAACAGACCAAGATGGCCGCCATGGCTAAAAATAGAACATAGGGGTAAAATGCAGTTTTTGGCTTATAACTCAAAAACCAAAGCATTTAGAGCAAATCTGACATGGGGGTAATATTGTTCATCAGGTCAAGATCTATCTGCCCTGAAATTTTCAGATGAATCGGACATTTCGTTGTTGGGTTGCTGCCCCTGAAATGGTAATTTTAAGGAAATTTTGCTGTTTTTGGTTATTATCTTGAATATTATTATAGATAGAGATAAACTGTAAACAGCAATAATGTTCAGCAAAGTAAGATCTACAAATAAGTCAACATGACCAAAATGGTCAGTTGACCACTTTAGGAGTTATTGTCCTTTATAGTCAATTTTTAACCATTTTTCGTAAATCTTAGTAATCTTTTAGAAAAATCTTCTCCTCTGAAACTGCTGGGCCAAATTTAACCAAACTTGGCCATAATCATCATTGGGGTATCTAGTTTAAAAAATGTGTCCGGTGCCCCGCCCAACCAACCAAGATGGCCGCCATGGCTAAAAATAGAACATAGGGGTAAAATGCAGTTTTTGGCTTATAACTCAAAAACCAAAGCATTTAGAGCAAATCTGACATGCGGAAATATTGTTCATCAGGTCAAGATCTATTTACCATGAAATTTTCAGATGATTCGGACATTCCGTTGTTGGGTTGCTGCCCCTGAAAGGGTAATTTTAAGGAAATTTTGCTGTTTTTGGTTATTATCTTGAATATTATTATAGATAGAGATAAACTGTTACAGCAATAATGTTCAGCAAAGTAAGATCTACAAATAAGTCAATATGACCAAAATGGTCAGTTGACCACTTTAGGAGTTATTGCCCTTTATAGTCAATTTTTAACCATTTTTCGTAAATCTTAGTAATCTTTTAGAAAAATCTTCTCCTCTGAAACTGCTGGGCCAAATTTAACCAAACTTGGCCATAATCATCATTGGGGTAGGGTATCTAGTTTAAAAAATGTGTCCGGTGCCCCGCCCAACCAACCAAGATGGCCGCCATGGCTAAAAATAGAACATAGGGGTAAAATGCAGTTTTTGGCTTATAACTCAAAAACCAAAGCATTTAGAGCAAATCTGACAGCGGAAATATTGTTCATCAGGTCAAGATCTATTAACCCTGAAATTTTCAGATGATTCGGACATTCCGTTGTTGGGTTGCTGCCCCTGAAAGGGTAATTTTAAGGAAATTTTGCTGTTTTTGGTTATTATCTTGAATATTATTACAGATAGAGATAAACTGTAAACAGCAATAATGTTCAGCAAAGTAAGATCTACAAATAAGTTACATGACCAAAATTGTCAGTTGACCAATTTAGGAGTTATTGCCCTTTATAGTCAATTGTTAACCATTTTTCGTAAATCTTAGTAATCTTTTAGAAAAATCTTCTCCTCTGAAACTACTGGGCCAAATTTAACTAAACTTAGCCATAATCATCATTGGGGTATCTAGTTTAAAAAATGTGTCCGGTGACTCGGCCAACCAACCAAGATGGCCGCCATGGCTAAAAATAGAACATAGTGGTAAAATGCAGTTTTTGGCTTATAACTCAAAAACCAAAGCATTTAGAGCAAATCTGACATGCGGAAATATTGTTCATCAGGTCAAGATCTATTTACCATGAAATTTTCAGATGAATCGGACATTTCGTTGTTGGGTTGCTGCCCCTGAAATGGTAATTTTAAGGAAATTTTGCTGTTTTTGGTGATTATCTTGAATATTATTATAGATAGAGATAAACTGTAAACAGCAATAATGTTCAGCAAAGTAAGATCTACAAATAAGTCAACATGACCAAAATGGTCCGTTGATCACTTTAGGAGTTATTGCCCTTTATAGTCAATTTTTAACCATTTTTCGTAAATCTTAGTAATCTTTTAGAAAAATCTCTTCCTCTGAAACTACTGGGCCAAATTTAACCAAACTTAGCCATAATCATTATTTGGGTATCTCGTTTAAAAAATGTGTCCGGTAACTCGGCCAACCAACTGAGATGGCCGCCATGGCTAAAAATAGAACATGGGGGTAAAATGCAGTCTTTGGCTTATAACTCAAAAACCAAAGCATTAAGAGCAAATCTGACAGGAAGTAAAATTGTTGATCAGGTCACGATCTATCTGCCCTGGAATTTTCAGATGAATAGGATAATCGGTTGTTAGGTTGCTGCCCCTGAATTGGTAATTTTGAGGAAATTTTGCTGTTTTTTTGTTATTATCTTGAATATTATTATAGATAGAGATAAACTGTAAACAGCAATAATGTACAGCAAAGTAAGAACTAAAAATAAGTCAGTATGACCAAAATAGTCAATTGACCCCCTAAGGAGTTATTGCCCTTCATAGTCAATTTTTAACAATTTTCTTAAAATTGGAAGATTTTCAATAACATTTTCCACAGAAAGTACTGTTAAAGATAGAGATACTTGTAAGCAGCAAGAATGTTTAGTAAAGTAAGATCTACAAACACATCACCATCACCAAAACACAATTTTGTCATGAATCCATCTGTGTCCATTGTTTAATATTCACATAGACCAAGGTGAGCGACACAGGCTCTTTAGAGCCTCTAGTTTTATATGACATTGAGAAATTATTTATAGGTTTCATAACGATCGAGTGTTGATATCAACTCGAGTTTTTTTTTAATTTCAATAAAATTATAAACGAGATTCCGTCGAGTTTATTACATTTTGTATTACTTACTTGAATTAAATATCAATGCCACAAGCTGTTAAACATATTTGTCTTATGGGCAACACTCTCATTGTCATAAATAAAATATCCTGCGAATTATTGATCTACTCTGTATTTTGCACACGAAATGTACATCGTCGTAACCTTTGATAATCATCAATGACCTAACGGGTAGCCAATGTAAATTCCGTAATATTGTCTTATAAAGCTGGATAAGCAAACCAAATTAATGCAGATTTTCGTATCACTTTTTTGTATCACACTCCGTGTTAAACAGTATATTGGATGATATTTGGTAAAGTTTATTTTAAAGCAAAAGAGCATTTTTGAAAAAAAATGCCCCTGTCATATGGCTGTCATCCGAAATATTTATTTGTATTTTCATTTATTTTCTATAATTTTATCCTTTTTTTATTTCGGTTGTGGTATATACTTTTTAACCCAAATATAGTACAAATATATTGTGTTTCATAGCTATCTTAAGCCCTCGTTAAATAAGATCTATAAGAAAACATATAATAAGTTATGTATTACTTAATTCAACTGGCCATGACCATGGTCCCATGTGGTCCGAAACCAGTAGTCATCGTCTTTTGACGAATAGAGTCCCTAGTGTGGACAGTGTGTATCTGTTACTTGCCAGTTTTTTTTAATATCCATTCTAAACTAAATACTCCGTGTGTTATGCCTCAAATAGCAAGTAGGGGGGAGTGGGGTAAAATTACACTGGAAAAAAATTGGGTCATGAATTTTAAAGTAAGGTAGTGAGTTGGTCCAGTTGACAAAGGTTAAAAATTCTTAACATAGAATTGTCCATATTTTGAGTTAGGGCCGATGAAGTTTTCTATGATTTTGATATAATTTGTCTCAAAGGTAGTACAGCACACTGTAAAAATATTATTGAGAAAGAGCAGGTTGGATTATTTCTAATTTTCATTTATTGCCTATAACAAATGCACTACAAAACAGCTGTGTACTCGGATCATGTAGCACAAAAACAAAAATATTGATATCTTTAAAATAAATTGCAAAATGTCACAAAAAAATCATGAACAAATGTTTTTTGACGTGAAATGTTTGGCTGTACTCATGTTAATGGTATATTTTCTGGAATATTTGTTCTACATAATGTAAATGTTTAAATTTATTTTACACGTTTTTTATAAAAGAATATAAAATTGATTTTATATTAAAATAACATAATTTTACACGTAGTATTCAAATAACAGTGCGACAACATAAGGCAATTTTATCCTCCAAATTTGGTATAAAAAGAAAAATTGATACATTTTATTTTCGAAACGAAAAAAAAATAAGAGAAATAATGTTTGTGTGTCGTGGTCCGTCTGAAGCATATTTGCTGAAAGTTCAAACTATAGCGCATCGTTAAGATGCTTGATATTATTTATCATAATCCATACTGTTTTTTTCCTTTTTTTTTTCTGTTTCATTTATATCAAAATAAAGTCAGACGAAAACATAACTGTTACATATTTTCTTCTTTTCTATAATTACATACCGTAATATTTTTGACTATACTCTAACAAAGATAAAACTCCAGATATATCATATATCATATGTACTGTCTAAGTAAACTTTTCATCAGAATGATACCATCCTATTTGTTCTAAAGACACAAGATAGTAAACAAGTCCATTGTATATGAATATATTTGTTTTAACACAATATACTTCACTTGTCGAAAACAAAAAATGATTTACTGTAGTATTTAGGTTAATTTGATTTGTATAAAAAACATATCTTGAATAAATATGGATTTTCAAATATATGGTTAAATCAGAGTTACTATAGTTTTAATCCAAACTGGTTAAAGTTGAACATTAAACAAAGAATTTTTGACCAATTTCAGCAGACTTAGAATTCAGAAATGGAAAATTCTCCAAAAGCATTATGTTACAAACTGTTTAAAGAAAGCTTTGAATTTGAAGAATATTTAGACTTATTATCTTATAAAGATAAAATAACGTTATGTAGGTTTAGAACTGGAAATCTTCAGTTATCTATAGAAACCGGTAGATGGCGTAGAATTATTAGACAGGAAAGGTACTGTGTACTTTGTAACTCTCAAGAGATAGGTGATGAATTTCACTATATTCTAAACTGTACAGCTCTAACAAGGATCCAAGGGGGGGGGGGTCCGGGAGTTGGAACCCCCCTTTTTTTTGGACGATTCATGCAATTGAATGGGAGCATATAGTTGGAACCCCCCTTTACTCTGGGTTGGGACCCCTCCTTTTTAAAATGGCTGGATCCGCCCCTGATGTAAGCCGAGTAAATGTTTTGAAATTCGGCACTTTATGTATTTCAAAAAATATTCGTGTAAATTAATTGGAATTATCAATTTAGAAGTATGTTCTCCAGATTGATCAACAATCTTTCATTTTTGTTGCTTTTTTGTGCAAACTTGTCATGCGCAAAATCTGTATGTTATTATATGTAAAAATATCTTTCTTTGTACCATTAACTTGGTTTTATAAGAAATAAAGAAAAAGAATCTGATTAACATATATATGTAAATTTTACCTTAGCGGCAAACTTTATCAATGATCTCTACGGTTGTCCAGAATGAAAATAGTACGAGTTCTATTTTGCGTGTTCACAACATCATTTACCTCCAAATGTATCAGGAAATGTCTCATGATATATTTTTACAGAAATTCCCACTTTGTCGTTCTCGTTTCGCTCATTTGAATATTAAACCTCTTATACATAATATATAGGAATAGTGTTATGTCTCAGATAATTTCAAGCACTTTCTTTGTTCATCTGCACTATCATACATTTTGTACGATATATATGTCATATATACATATAGTACTTATTTCCCTTTTGATATTGATTTATTTGTGAAGATAGGCCACATATAACAGTATTTGTTATCTGTGGGTATTGTCGGCCAGGAAGGCTCATCCCATTGTAGACAGAGAAATGTCTGAGTACAGACACAACATCCGGTTTATACATACATCTGCTGTTAAAAAAACATATTGAAACAAATTCAATGAATATTGGCCTTACCTCTTTAAACTTAATTATCGGTAAGAAGATGAGGCGTCTGCATGTACTTCGTTTTTAAATATCCTTCTTATGAGGTTAATGTTTTAAGTCAATGCAGTTTTTGATGAAGTTGAAGTCCAATCAAATCGAAACTTAGTTCACATGTTCCCTATGATATGATCTTTTTACTTTAGTGCTAAAATTATAGGTTTGCCTCAAATTCCTTGGTCCACTGAACTGAGAATATGATAGTGTGAGTGGGACACAGTCTTGTTTTTTTCTGATAAAAGAGAGATAATCCGATATAACAATAATGAGATGAGATATGATTGACAATGAGACAACTATTTACCCAAGTTCAAATAAGGTGGATGTAAGCAATTATAGGCAACCGTACGGACTTCAACAATGAGAAAAAATATACCGTATAGTCAGCTATGTATACTTTGGTACAAAGCCTCAAACATAGGTTGCAGTATGTAATTGACTGCTCAATAGGCTTTCATGCAAAATAGCTGATCTTTGACTTTCTTTTTTTAAATGCCACACAGAAAAATATATTTATCATGGGCATATTATGTATGCCACGAATAATAAAATGTTATCAAACTATGACGTGACTTAGTCAAAACCACTTTTTTGTACTTTTTGTATTTTCTGTTTTCTATTTTAACTACTAGACAACCTCAAGTAAACATCATGATGAAAACGATTCCAAGTTTTACGCGATGGATTGCACGGTCAAATAGAATGCAAAGAAGAACGAATACCTGGATTTAGAAAGTGTTATTTCTGGATAAGAAATAACTTGTAAACCCAAGCCCTCTTATACCGCTACGGACCTTAAAGAAACCGAGAAAACATCTGTCACAAAATACATATCCTTATTTAGGAATTCACCGTTAAAAGCTAGTGTCTTTAACTATTTTAAGTTATACTAGAATAACAGTAATCACGCGGATTTTGATTTTTAAAACATGTTGACTTAAATCAAAATACAGATTGAAATTTTTTAAATTTATTCAAACTTATGTCATACTTGTATGTATTGAGGCAGAATAAATCATTCAAAACAGATTGATTGATAACGTTACAACGTTCTATCATCTTAGGTGTCTCAATGACACGAATGAGGAAATTCAGTATCAATACGAAGCAGAATTAATTAAGAACCTTCTAAAAAACAAATAGAAATAGCACCTTGCCAAATTTTACTATCAGATATAGTAATGATGTCCTTTCGCTGAAAACCCACATTTCAGTCAGTATTGCATCCCATACATTCCAGTAAACTTGAAATAAAGGATTCTACTGATACTAGAAGGTCTGCGTCTTGCCTGTATCGTTTCCTTAATATTGACAAATGGACGAATTCAGACTAAAATATATGACAAACGTGATAATTTGTATTTCCCTTTTTTGAATTTCACATTTCTCAGCAGTAACATACCCTCTCTTTCGTCGTATTGTGTCTACATATTGATTCGTTATGCCCGTACATGATCAAACTATACGAACTTCATGAACAGGAGTGTCTTTCTTATAAGCAGAAACTGCTCAAAAAGATCAAAAATGTCATACCATCACGAGTTGGTTGATATATACGAAGTATCAGTGTATAAACTAACTAACGACATTTTTATCCCGCTTAGATTGTGTGTGGTTAACCATCGTCGTCTGGTCTGCTTAGTACCGAATGTGACCTATTTCCGAATGTTTGGCCGAGATGTGTGTATTTAGTTAAAATGTCTTATGTTCACTTTTGGAGACGAAGTTGTTCGTTAACAATATATCCTGTATCGGCCATTATGTTTTTACCTTCTTATACGCGTGGATCCGTTGGATCATGTTGTGCTGAGTTGTTGTATGTTTACTTCGTTGTTGAATTCTGTATTTTGGGTACATTTCACATGTGTCTTATATGTCAGTATAGTCGAGTTACTCATGGAAAGTCTATAGGGTTTTTGTTTGATGTTGTTTGATGTCCTGAGTGTTTACTTGTCTTACACAATCTTGGCTTATATAACAGTTATTTTACTTTTATTTTCTATATGTATGTTAAAGTGAAGACATGAATAACCAGGACCAGAGGCTCCTGACTTGGGACAAGCGCAAAAATACCTATTTCTTATAGTATCTAACGGACTTTAGATATTGCAAGGATTTCACACGTCATAGCGTGTCAGTTTTTTTTCGACTTGTGAGTTTGGAATTTCCTTTGCTATATTTCGTCTCTCTTTTTCAATGATGAGTCTTGTTCATGAAACACGTGTCAGGCGTACAAAATTCAATCCTTGAACTTATTACAAGTTTATATACTTATCATATATATTAATCCTATTTATACTCATTACATTTAAGGAATTCACATGATTAAACATAGTAAGCAGTGGATGAACTAAAAAAAAGAGTTTTTGGACAATGGACATATGAATGCCTGAAACTTTTTGATATTGGCCTCCAGAAAATCTCCCTCCGGAAATATAACGATTTATTACAATTAATTAACGCCGTTGCCGCCGGACTGTACTTACTTTGTATTCTGATTCTGTCGGCGAAAATTAGACAACAAAGTGTGGAACGTGTATACTACTGTTGCCTTTATATACCATTCGGAGAAGTTCAAACAGCAGACTGCTGAGAATGTTTTACAGCAAACCCCATGTCGGTGAGCAAAGAATCACATGGTTAATAACAAATATTTCTAAATTGCCTCTTGATAAACTTTGAAATAGAGGTTTCAACTACCTGAGTAAGGTTAATCTTAGAAGGTTTTTGGAACCTTTTGGCTATATAGATCTTCAATTGTGTCGGTTCCTATACATGTTTGGTCGTTCCTAATAAAGATAAACCCAGAGACGCACATCGAACGCATTAACATTATAACGTTTTTATCACTTTCAAACATATGCGAATTTGATTAAGGGTTTTTGTTCGATTATATTAGATGTACTGATGCAAGGATGATTACATAGAAAAACAAAAGAATTTCCAGATAAGGATACAACTTTAGTTTTGGTGTATTTCCATAATACTTCGATAGTGTTGTTACCTTCCTAGCAAATACTGATAAACAGTAGAAAACAAAATAGATACATATAACATGTAACCAAATTAAATTTATGCAGACCATTACTGACCAGTCTATAACGTCTGATTCTACTATAAATGTGCCATTATAACTTGTAAAATTTAGGTCATTACGACACTGTGCAGAAAAATCTGCACCTATTGTGTAAGTAGTATTATAGGCCGAACATGATATATTGTTAGGAATAAACTCTGTACATTTCAAAGCTGTTAGTTTCATTGTATTTATATCGGGAGTGTATAAAATTCTGATCAACAATTAATAATTTGGACAAATGTAAAAAAGAAAACGTTAAAATATACACTATACAACATTCGTACAACATTGAGAACTTAATATTAAGTACTTTCCTATCATTAAATATCTTGAATAAAATATATGTTAAAACACCCATTATCTTTATACTCAACATACATAAAATAAAATACATATTTTAAGATAATTTAACGTGATCATTAATCGTTGGATACAATTTTCGTGATTTCTCACATAAAACACGAAATTAAATATTAAGATGAATTTTTTTATAGTTGATGAATACAACACGAAGTTAAATATCCCGATATGCATTTTTCTTAATCACGAAAATGGACCACAAAATAAATGATCCACAGTATACGAATGAATGTACACATATGCACCAATAATACAAAGAACCACAATACAATAACAAAAGTAAAAACCATCGCATGTGAACTGAACACCTATTGTCACGGGGGATGGACGGCATGGATAAGGGAAGCAGGGGAAAGGGGGCGTAGATATCAGGAAATATAAGGGCGGTTGTGGAGTAAAGAAGAATGAAAGGCTGGTAGAAGAAAAGAGAGTAAGGATGGGAGTATAAGAAAAAATTATGACGAAATGGAGATAGAATATAATTCTTTTACCTTTTAAAAAATTTTAAATCTTAATATTCAATCAGAAAAAATATCTCAAAAAGGTTAGATGTTTTTTAACTAAGGGAAAAAGAGAACTGTGTGATTGATGAAAGTAGAAATAAGGGGTTTGTGAAAAAGGAAGACAGTATATGGGTACACCCCACTGTCCTCCCCCTCTGATAGGGATTGGTGATACCATTATGAAAAAAATAATCAAAAAGGTACAATAATCAGTAATATACCGTAACGGCTTCTCGTCAACTGTAATAAGATAATATTATCCGATTCTGTATCTAGTTCATTGCAATAACTTGCATTTTGACTTTCCTTATTAAGTATGTAGGGAATACTATTTAGTAGGCATATAGCGAATGTTATAAAGACGAACATGAAAAAAGCGAATACAATATGAGTCTTCTTGAGTAATTGTATATATTTTGCACTGTTGTTGATGTATTCGTCTGTATCACTGTAGCTTCCAATTAGCTCTAATGCTGAAATGCCCATGTCATTGAACAAACAAGGATTGGCCCCATTCTCTAATAATCTTTCTATACAATCACTGCTTTGCTGTTTTAAAAGGCACCTGGTTATAACCGAATGCAATGGTGTGTTTCCCTCACTGTCGGGCACATTAACAAAGTCTCGACAAAAATTTCTAAAAGCAGTGTGTACAATTATATTTAAACATGTGGTCTTGAAAACTGATATACGTGGTATTTCATACACTCTAAAGTCATTTGCGTTTAGCTTAGTCGCAAAACACTGGCTTTGAAAGCTTTGAGTTAGCAATAGTTCTATAGCACTTTCACTAGTTGTGTAATGTAAAGGGGTTCTATCAAAATCATCCCGAACATTAACATCAACTCTATTACGAAGCAGAATTGAAAGTATTTCAATATTATTGTTTATAACTGCTAGATGAACTGCGGTAAGCCCGTTATTGTCGGCTATGCTTACTTTTGGTGTCGGCTTTCCACGCAAAACCAAATCATCGTTTTGGGACAATTCTTCTTGAAATAAAATCTTCACAGCTTCTTTATTATTTGATAATACAGCATAGTGTAAGATTGTCCACCCGCTGTTTGTTTTAGCATCAATAATGTTGCATGATATATTTGATCTCAAAATATGTAGATCGTTATTTCGGACTGCTTTATGAAGTTTGGTCTGGTTTAAATCGTATTTCAGAATCAAACTTGTTAATTGGTTATTGTTTGAAATTACTAAAATAGGGACCTTCATGTCAAACCATAATCGTAGATTTATATGTGCTCCTTTTTTTAAAAGTAGGTGCACCATATCACAGCTACCTGACTTAACTGCGATATATAAAGGAGTTTCAAAAAATTCTGAAAAGCAGTTAACATCTGCTCCAGAATCAATTAATTCTTTTACAATATTTAAGCTTCCACCAAGAACAGCTAACGGAAAGAATGACTTTGATAAGGGTTTTGATTTATAGTCTCTACCCAGAATCTGTTTACGTTTTGAAGGTGTCATCACACTCCAAGCATATCGAAAGAATTCATAACAGCCGAAGGCCACAATCCAGTGCATGATTGTACTTCTTTTACGTTTAGCCTCCATAACTCGATTAATGGCGTCTTTGTTATCTTTGAATTCATCTTTCGATTGTTTTTGAAAGATAGACTGAAAGATGCTCCGTTGCCACTCGGAACTAGCCTCCGAAAAAGGTTCATCAAAAATTCTCTGACTAGTTTTTAAATGGGTTCCAAATATATTAACAAAGTTTCTATTCTTAAAAAGTTGACTCATCAACAAATTAGAAAATCTTCCAGATTTTAATTCGGTCAATAATCTATGATATAACGGTCTTAGACGATCCTCATTTAGTTCATCTTCCCGTAAAACCACAATGTTTTCATCAGCATTTGTATTTAACTGAACTCTAACTCGATCTCTAATAAATAAGATATTACAGTCTGAAAACATTTCTTCGGGATTCAAAGTACAGAAATGACAACCCACAGTCTCTTCAAGAGCATCGTGAATAAACCGGAAATTGTAACTGTCCTTTGTGAAATAAGATCCTAAAGCTGAATAAGCGCTTTCCTCAAGTGCTTTCTTTGATATGTCGCTCTGAAGTCCGCATGTTTTTATTATTTTATATATTTTCTTATCAGATTCAGTTGAGTCAATGTCAAACATACTTCTACTTAATAAACCATCAAATAACAAACATAATATCAAAATGCAATATAACTTTTTATTGTCATTACTATTTTATCAAGTTCTTCTTTTAAAAGTGATAATGGTTGCCTAAAAAATATGATTTTTCTCTGAATCTTTCATCATTATTTGACACCAATTTGCAAAGAAGAGGAAATGCATAGTTCGCTTCACACATTATTTCAATCTCCTTTGTTTCAATTTCGTTTTCTAGATTACTTCTCCTTAGATGTTTCATTAGTATATTCTGCTTTTCCTCTTTTGAAAGAGCATTAGACTCGTGCTCTAATTTATGACTACTTTGTTTAAAATTGTGGATGCATTTTTAAATCTTTTTTGGAGTGCTATTTGTAATCTCAGTGTACACAATAATTTTGTTGAACCTAATCTCGTGTTGAAACAGTTAACTAACGTTTCGTTTATTTTTTCCCATTCACCCAACAGGGTCGGACTTAAATCGTATTTACCAAGGACATCATCAATAAGAAATATTTGTGTTTTATTTGTTTTGTATTTGATTATATCGTGTGGGGACTCTACGGGGACAATTTCAAATCCTTTCAGTTTAAATTTTAATGCGATATGTCGGATGGTGGCCGTCTTTCCTAATCCACAATACAGCTACATTTCTTTACTTTATCATAAACAAGTTCTGATCCCAATGTCTCACAAAAACTTTCGTCTTCTGTAATCCATCTTTCAACGAAAGCAGCATTTACTTCTGTAACGATAAAGATAATTTCCAAATAGAAAAAAAAACATGAAAACGAACAATTGACATGACACAAGATTTTGATAACTTTTTTTTTATTACGGGAAAAAAGATAAATAAAATTAAAAACCAATTGTTCAGAGAACAATTGAAGGTCTTTCCATCAAAACAATGTATTTTGATATGAAAAATTGTGAAACTAAGTTTAAAATGTCATTTCAATCGTCAAATGATAGCTCCTAGTAAGCTGATTCCAAAAATATATTGTTTCCATACATTTTTTTTAAATAAGGGAGATAATTTGTTACTTCCGGTTTGAAAATGTTACTTCCGATTATATTTGAATATTTACTTGACACTGATTCCAAAAATATCTGGTTCTATATACTTTTATATTAATAAAGTACAAAAAAATAGCTATTTCCGGTTTACAAAAGGTCACTTCCGGTTGTTTTTTACAAGGTTAAATGGTTTGATACCTTTTTCTAAAAGTTGTATATCTTTATCATGTATACATATAGAATAAAAGCAAAGGTCAAAATCTAGAACGTCAAATTAAGCTATGACCTTGAGATCAATTTCAAGGTCATAAACCAAGGACCTCAAATCAAAAGACCATAGGTCTTTATTATATTTAGTTAATGAGTTATATCACCAAACGCGTATTTTTAAATACAAGAGGGGAGAAAACTCCCTTTTACATTCAACGTACGCTTGAAATCAAAATTTACATCTTACGACATGTCGCAACTAACAATTTAGTAAAAATAATTTGTTGATATCTTATACAGTCTTTGGATATAAGTGAAAATAAGCCAAATTCAAATATTAGAATATGACCTTGACCTTTGACCTTGACCTAATTTTCATTTTTTGGGACCAAGGACCTCAAATCAAAAGATCCTAGGTCTCGATCACTTATGATTTATAAGATAGAAATTCATATCACTTATATCAGATGCATAAGGGGAAATAACTCTCATATGGAGCGGTCATATCGCTTCGGTCAAAATAGGACAAATCATGCGAAGGATATAACGAGCAATTTTGTAAAATAAATTTGTCATAATCTTTTACGGTTGCGAAGGAGATGCGCTAACAAGGAAAACAGTGTTTGGGGAGATAACTCCTACAAAGAAAAGTATTCGTTTACGCAGGGTAAATTTCAAAAGCGCATAAACTGTTCGATATCATATACCAAATATCTAAGCGACATATTGCGAAACAAATGTTTATCGCAAGAACAAAATTAGGCTGAAGAAAAAAAAAAATAATCAGAAGAAAAACAATAGGTCTTTCCACAGAAAAGTGGAAAGACCTAATAAATTAAAAGTCTCAAACTATAAGAGACGACATCAAAAGTTCAATGTAGGATAAAAACAACTTAGTTCATATAGTTTTTCACTGACACCCCACCCACTCCCCACTCCTCCCCTTCCCCCACCTCACCCCATCCCCTAAATTTAAATTAAGAAATTTAAAAAAATATATATTGACCAATATAGATATGTAAAATCGATGTCAGACATGACAGATAAACAAAACGTACAGTTCTTTTACACCCCACCCCCAAACTATTTGAATTAAGTTTGATATCCTACATTGATCTTTTGATGTCGTGTCTAACAGGCAAGTGTTAAGTTAATTCAAGCAAAACACTGGTTATATTGATCTTTTGATGTCGTGCCTAACAGGCAAGTGTTAAGTTAATTCAAGCAAAACACTGGTTATATTGATAAATTATAACAAACCTTTAATGTTTTTTGGAAGATTTTCCTCCCTGTAATTAGTGAAATCAGATTCTATCTGTTCTTTTTCCTTTTCACAATCCAGATAATCTTTTGTCAGTTGCTTCAGTTCTTCTTTCGCTAATAGTTTTGCCTGCTCTCCATCAAGGTCATAATTCAAGATTTCATTAACCTGTTGTGGTCTTTGACCATTATTTAAAGATGTCAGTGCCTAAAACAAGAAAGGTATACAAGTTATTGATAATAATTTTATCGGTGAAGAGAACATAACGGAATATAGCCCTCGTTATGAACATAATACAGTGTTTCAAGAGCCCTAGCTAGGGAGGAATGGTGTTGTTTTTTTATATTGTGACTACCTTACATTTTTACATAATCGTGAACCTTTTGTAAATGGAAAGGAATCAAATTTCATATAGACATGTAAACATACTTGTTCGGCACCATGCAAACTGAATTGATTACTTTTTTCTTATGAATAACATTTCACTTATATCTTATTTTATATATATACCACCCCTGAACTGTAACATTTTTTTTTTGTCTAATTTACAATTATGAATATGTAACCTAACTAAAGAAATTTGCTTTACTTGTTACAACATACATGATCAACTTGAGTCCATCTGAGTGTGAATTCATTGTTATCCATAGAGGAAACTGTTGTATGGGCCAACTGATTTTTGTACCACTTCAGTGTAGCCAAGTCTGCTCCCGGCAAAATTTCATTCGGCGGAGGAAGTCGATCCCATCCATTGATGGGTGTAGCTAAACCTCCTATATTACGTAACAGACATATCATCATTGTCAAAACAAAGTCCTTGGATGAGGTAGCTAGAAAAAGAAAGTGTCAAGATCTGCTGAAGTATTTCACACCAGTGACATTTTCAAAACGTTCATCAATCTCACAAAAATACAGTTCACAATATACAATTACAACACGTTAATAATTTCGAGCGTACGAAGTGCTTTGCTGGATTTTCCTTCATCATGAACGCTCAAATATTAAAAAGAAGATGTGGTATGATTGCCAATGATACAACTATCACAATAAGACCAAAATGATACAGACATTAACAACTATGGGTCACCGTACGGCCTTCAACAATGAGCAAAGCCCATACCGCATAGTCAGCTATAAAAGGCCCCGATAAGACAATGTAAAACAATTCAAACGAGAAAACTAACGACCTTATTTATGTAACGAAAAATGAACGAAAAACAAATATGTAACACATAAACAAACGACAACCACTGAAGCCGATTATATACAAGCCAAGTGTGACCAAGAACCGCAACAGTTCTACAGATGAAAAAGGACATAAAAAGTAAAATCACAAAAATACTGTACTCAGAGGAAAATCTTATCGGAAGTCCACAATCACATGGCAAAATCCAATGACAAAACACATACAAAACGAATGGACAAGACATATTCCTGACAGGCACAGTCACAGGTATTTTCAAATAAGAAAATGGTGGATTAAACCTGGGTTAATAGAGCTTAACCTCTCACTTTGTTGACAGTCTCATCAAATTCCGTTATATTTACAATGATGCGTGAACTGAACAAACATAATAAATAAAATAGTGAAAATATGGGTACAACAGTCATCATGGTGTAACAATTTTAAAAGGAACAATTTAACAGAACACAAAAACTAGACGCTCTTAAGATCACGTGGCGCTAACCTAGATTTACGTTTACCTTCAACATTATCGACTACTATTTAGAGTTTCTTACCATTTTATTTAGTCCCCCCCCCTCCAAAAAAAGGGTAAAACAAAATCTTCATCACTCCTCTCTACTAATTTCAGTCAGAATTTGACCTGTTTGCGGAACTTGTCTTTTTACCATATTTTAAGTTTCTATCTATCTATAACGGTCAAGATAGTAGACAAAATTGGTAAAGATAGTAATTAAAAGAGCAATAATTTCAACAAACAGTCCTCTGAAGAACTCAGACTTATTTGTAAATCTTGTCTTGCGGATCACTTAAACTGTTTAAAGTGTTAATCTATCTATAATTGTAAAATTAAAAGAAATCGCACGACGACGACAGACGACGAACGCCGACTGATGGAAAAAACCTCACAAGCCCTACGGCCCAGGTGGGCTAAACTTTTGTTCTTTATAGTTTAAACATTAATAAACGGATAATTGTAGAAAGGTATGTTAAAAATCATGTCGTTCACTCCTGGGTTTAGGATATCATCAGGACTGATAGTCCATTTAATGCATACTATGAGGTAGAACAACAATTGATGTATTTCCTATTGTGGTGTGTGATTGTAAGTTACTAAAGATGTATTAAAACTGCAATTTAAAAAGATATCAAAAAGTAAAATCACAAAAATACTGAACTCAGAGCAAAATCAATTCGGAAAGTCCATAATCACATGGCAAAATCAAATAACAAAACGCATCAAAAACGAACGGACAAGAACTGTCATATTCCTGACTTGGTACAGGCATTTCCAAATGTAGAAAACGGTGGATTGAACCTGGTTTTATAGCTAGCTAAACCTCTCACTTGTATGACAGTCACATCAAATTACATTATATTGTCACCGTTTCGTGAACAAAACAAAGAGACACAATAGTTAAAAACTACATGTATTAAGGTATATAGAATTTTTTTTTCTGAGACAAGTCCCTGTGCATGCAAAGCTCTGATTTCTTGCTTTACGTTGGCTATGGATTTCTTAAGCGTTTTTTTTTTTCATTTAGAGGTTTTGAGTTTAAATAAGCGTTGGATTATCAAAACATAATTGAAGTGACACGTTTATTTGTAACGTTAATGTTATTTTCCTGTTTTCATTTTGAAAATTAAAATAGATGCGTTAAACAACTATAAGCTCTATTATAAATATTTACGTATTGTTCCGGTCATCAGAGGGAGATATGAAGGCCATACCATTCCAGGGACAACCCTTAGTATTTCTAATTGGGCTGCATTTATTCTTTTTGATTTGTTCAACTTCAGGATGGCACTCATACTATTGTTGATGATTTGAGCTAAATGTGTTGGTGGAAATACTCCGTGAAAGAATCGCCTTGCAATCTCAGGTGATACTTTAAAGTTGAGCAAGAAAAATCGAGTTAAGTTTCCCTTTTCTTCTGTAAGTTGTGAAATCGATGCCATGATTACACTTTAGAGCCTCTGTTGAACAAGTATGATCCCCAGTATTTTGTCAGGAAATCCGTTTGTAATATATGCCATCATAACTTTCCTGTTTGAGGTATAAACACATTGTTTATTTTTAAAACATTCTTTAAGTTTTAATGAAAGCCCAGGCAAAAAATAAAATAGGAATTGTATAATGGTGCATACCTACCCACTTAAAAAGCAGCTATATATATATATAAATAAATGCATATGACAAACGCTTTTAATTTTTTTTTTGGTGTTCTATTTCGGAATCGTATTAGGGACATAGTAAAAAGAAATTTGAATTTTTTCAAAGTCGATATTTTGACATTTCAAAGCTTTAAATATCGACTTTGAATTATATTATAATCTTGAAAAAATTAATGTGGAAGTTTTGTAACTGAAGGTACATCTGTAAAGTTTGGTATAATATAGCTGCTGAACCGTAGCTCTTATGTCCTTATGTTATTTTTTTTTAAATATTTGCGGACCATAGAATAGAGCTACGGATTTGTCCTATTTCAAAATGTTCGGAATTGCAACCCAGGTTCAGCTCGCATTTTATCCCCAAAATATATTGTTTATAATTCATGCAGAGCTTGTCAATATATATAGTTCGTTTCGTCAGATATTTTGGATATGACGTACCTCGTCGTGACGTCGAAAATCATTGTAAGATTTCGCCCTTTCCAGTAATGTATTAATTTTTCACAAACTGGAACCAATTTCAAACTGTAATCGATTGACATTGATAGTCATTTAATATAGGTAAGATGTTAGACAAAATCGCTTAAAACTTGTTAAAATCGTCATTATCGGAAAGTAGTCTTGTAAGGAGTTGACTGAAGATTTCAGCCATGTTGACCTTCTTTTAGATCTGGTCTAATTGATCTTTTTTTAGTTCAAAGTTTTCTGTCTATCTATTAAACTTTCGAAATAAAAGGCAAAATTAAAAAAAAAGATAATTACAGAGTTCATCATGCAAGGTCAATAACTCCGACAAGAAGTTGACAAACAGTTTTGACGTATATGTAAACGAATAAAAGGTATAGCGATCAACATTATGAAATGTTTGCCTCTGTTAGATTTTCTCTATTTATAGATTTTCCTCTTTTCATGTGCGTTCCCATATCTATATGACATAAATATAAAAGGGTGCCTGCCATCAGTTAAGGTTTGACTATTTCATGAACAAATAATACATGCAATGTGGAGTAAAATTCAGTGATCCAATGGTTAAACTTTTTTGTAAGGTAACGTCACAATGACTTCGTTTAAAGTTGTGATATTTTGTTTATTTTAATCTGAGAATATAGAATTGGTAGAATGTATTAATCACATTTGTATGTTCAGTAAAAATAAAATATGGAAAACAACACATTTAATAATTTATTGCGTCAGCAGGGCTTTTCTGGACTTACCTTAATCAGGAACGCTCAAATCCAAACATTTGAAATCCGAAGATGTATAAGTACCGAAAATCGTCGAAGAGCTATATGTCAAAAATTGCTAAAATAAATAGCCAAATTTATCTAAAGCCAACTTTGCCTGAGGGAGTTGAAACCTTAGTTTTATTATTAATTTAAATTGATAAACGGACAAATTTGGTAAAGTTTGTTCAATCATGTCAGTACCGAAGCACTGGCTACTGGGCTGATGATACCCTCGGGGACTGATAGGCATTGGCCCAGTATTGTAAAAAATGGAAAACAACACGTTTAATAATTTATTGCGTCCGAAACGCTTTAACCGTGGAATCAGGATATATAACCTTATTCTGCGGTATAATATAAACAGTTCAAGATGTCATAAATGATATGTTTTCATGATAACATAACGTAAACAAAAACTTAACTTAAAAACGTGAGGACTTACGGTTGGACGCACAGAATAGAATACATAATGCCCAACTTTCTGCTATCATGGAGCGGGTATGCAATTACTGTTACAGCTATAGTAATAGTTCGTCATTTATATACAGTTTCTGCTTTGTTAAACATGTAATTTAAAACATATGTGCTTTTAAATTCAAGACTTTCATGGTATGAATATTGAATTCTATTTCTGTCATTCATTTTGATAAACACTTTAAACAAATATAACATTTCCGTCTGTCGGTACTGACTCGTGATTTCAAATAGGTGTGTTTCAAGTGGTTTCCTTTCTAATCGTAATCAAACAACTGTCAACGGTTAAGTATTTTCTGTTATAAAACGACATTGCATGGGAAAAAACAAATTAACAATTATTTCCTCTCCAGTTGAAAGATCCAGTGATCAGTTTCTTTTTACTCATTTCGAGTAATAGTTCTTTGTAATACATTCGTTTTAGTTAAATTTACATGATTTAGGAAAATATCATGCATTTTATTATGTTTATGCTATGAATATTTATCTAATTCCAAAAAAATTCTTTGGTGATCTGTTCATCAAAGAAAACTGAAGGATAGCAAATTGATAGTCAAACTCATAAGTCGAAAAAAAAACTGACCACGTCCACTCTGGGTAGATGTATGTCTATTTGTATCCATCTGACGATTTTTGCCTTTTTCGACTGATGTGTATAGTTCGTTCTTTTGTTTTACTGTTTCACCAATGTCCCAGGTTAAGGGGAGGATTGGGATCCAGCTAACATATTTTACCCCGACACATTCTGTATGTGTGTGTCTGTCCCTGTAATAAAGTGGTTGTCGTTTGTTTGGTAATTTTATATCTGACAATGAGGTATAGGTTTTGCTGTTGAAGGCCATAAATTGACCTGTAGTTGTTAATTGCTGTGTCATTTAGTCTCCTGTGGAAACTTGTTTTAAATACAACTATTTCCCATAGGGTTCAAAAATACATGTTTGCCTACAAATTAAAAGAAACTCTGGAAAATTTAATCATTTAACATCTTACTCCCAACAGATGATAGCCTTATCAAAAAACGAACCCACAATTCCAAAAAAAATGTGAGAAATAAGGCTACGGTAAACTATTCCTGGGATAAGAAAATCCTTAGTTTTCGAAAAAAATTAAAGAGTTGTCAACCGGAAATTTTTACAAAACACTATGTAATTCATAATCTTTGTAGATCGTACTTTGTTATATAATTGTGCTGTTTACAGTTTATCTCTTTCTTTATTAATATTCTAGTTTATGACCAAAAACCTAAAAAAGGTCATGAAAAATACCTTTACAAGGACAGCAACCCAACAACGTAAAATCTAATGAATCTCAAAATTTCAGAGCACACAGATCTTGACCTGATACGAGATTTTTCTACATGCTTTAGTTACAGAGATATAAGCCAAAAGCTTCAATTTACCCTAATTTTCGTTTTTAACCATGACGGCCACCTTTATTGAAGACCGGGGTTGGGGATCATCGGATACTAAAAGGATGATTCGGGCCAAGTTTGGTTCAATTTGGTCATGTAGTTTCAGAGTAGCAGTTAAAAACCAAAAAGGACGATAACGGGTGAAGGACGCCAAGTGATGTGGAAAGCTCGGTTGGCCCTCTTGGCCAGGTGAGCTAAAATATAAACGTAGGGTATAACACGATATATTTTTCTATAAAAAGCTTGTTTTTGGAAACATATTTGTTTGGTCAATAGTTACACCAAAAAGTGAAAATATTAGATTGTTTCACAGCCGATATTTATTCTATCAGATCTAAAATGAAGTAAGATTAGAGGAAGATATGTTCTCTTTCTGACAAAATGTAAAAAATGAAAAAAAAATCATTTGAAGAGATTTCTCCCATCAAACTGAGGTGAAATACTTAAAGCGATTAGTTCAAAGAAAGATATTTAATTTTAAACTTGGAATGATACCTTTGGCAGACTATTTGTTTCATTTTTTTTTAATCTATTTAAAACGATATCTTTTGGTGCAGTAAGTTTGTTCTAAACTGAAAATGAAATATCTGAACAATTAGTTCGTTGGAAGAAATGTCTTCTATCAAAACTTCTACAAAATACTTGGAGCAATTAATTCGTTGTAATAAATGAATTATATTTAGCGTTAATTCAGTACATTTAGTATTGACCAACACTGTCAGTTGTGCATTTATCAGTACTAAGTGTTTTTGTGTTGCGGTATGTACAAGGAATCCAGTCGCGTCCTCGTGTTTTTGTTTTATGCATTTCTATTTGTATCCATCTGATGAGTTTTGTCTTTTACAGATGATTTTTATAGTTCTGTCTTAAGTTGTACTGGTACAGCTCTGTCCTAGGTTAGGGAAAGAGTTGGGATCTCGCTGATTTGTTACACTCCACCACATTATGTATGTCCCATATCAGGGGCGTGTAATTGAGTGATTGTCGTTTGTTGCTGTGTGTATCGTTTGAACGATATATATCTTGTTTTTGTAGAATTTAATTTAGCATATTCCAATATCAAAACTGTCGTTTCTATCCCCATTATTAACAATCCCGTAAATGAATGATAAGGCGAAACACATAACTTGGGTGTTTTATGTCAATGCGTAAGTTGAATTACAGATTAAGAACAGTTATTTAACAGTTTCATGTACAGAACAATGAATATGAACTGATCATTACGTTTGTTTTATATATGAACATGATTCGAAGATGTTATGTTACAATGATCAACGTTTGGGAAAAACTATGGAACGCGTGAATAACATTTACATATCAATACAAAGATCAACGTGTGGGAAAAACTATGGAACGCGTGAATAAAATTTACATATAAATACAAAGGACAATCGGAATCAATGATTAAGTTGAAAGTGAATTTACGGAACATTTATGGGGTTAATTTGATTTGAATTATTGTGTTTATTATGTGACTGAAAATTTGTTTTTTGTTTGTTTGTAGGTTGAAACGATAGGAATAAATAGTTACAACCCGACAATTGATTTCATGCCCAAGTTATACACTGTGTTACATATTTGTTTTGATCGTTCATTTTTTGAAAATTAACTAGGCAGTTTGAATTGTTTAATATTTTGGATTCCAGGGCCTTTAAAAGCTGACTATGCGTTATGTATTAAGGGCGAATGGTAACCTATAGCTTTACATTTCTGTTTCATTTTGTCTCCTGTGCAGAGTTGTCTCATTGGCGTTCATACCACATCTTCTTTTTATATACAAGTATCATTACATATTTCCGTTAACATACATCACCTTCAAGTTCGATATAAAATGAACCCTAGCAAACCACTCAGATTTTACCACAAAAATCTTGAGCATTATAGAAACCAAATACAAAATCCCGCTTAAGAAATTTAAAAATGCCAAAATTCACCAGAGGCTGTACACTTCTTCATCTCATAAACCAAAAGAAATATTCAGGTGCAATGGTTCCATCAACAGGGTTTCAACTACACCGATTCATTGATGCCTTTTTGGTATCAACGTTTATAATTTTCCGGGTTATTTGCCTGTCCCTAGAACAAACAAGATAAGTAGCTGTATAATATGGTTTAATTGTGTCCTCAAAAACTTTAAAAGAAAAGCATTCACAAAATGAAATTGTACAATGAATACACGAAGGCTAATGTTTTGTACACTTTTGTACAATCTCAATACTTTTTTACCAAGCATTAAATCTGTAAACACTTAATCTTATAAATTATCCATCTATATAAGTAAGTCTTTTAAAGGATCGCAGTCACGTGACAAAAAAGTTCCATTGAGTCTTGAAGAACAACGTATTCGAGTTCAAACAGTTCATTCCATATATTTTGTATGACCACATGGGGCAATAAACCACACGATGTTACTGTTACATTCGAAACTTTACAATGTGACACCAAATCGTTTAGCAAAATTCCATTAGAAGGTTCTAAAGAAGAATCGTGTACGATTTGTTTCCAACAATCATATGTTATGTCGGTCCCTTCAGTCGAAGTTCCAACTATAAGCAGTCCGATGGGGCTAGATGTGATTGTTCCAGATGCTGCAGCTAAACATCCTCCGATCACAGATCCAACACCAGCTGATGACAATCCTCCGACAATAGCTCCGGTTATACCACTTGTAAAAGTCTTAGTTACTATCGCTCCAGCTATAGCCCCTGAAGACGTACCAGCTCCAATTGCTGTTCCAAGTGCCACACTTAAAGGCTTTGAGTGAACCCATAACTTAACTCCAATAACAAATGCTCCAGCAGCGGAACCAACTAGTGCAGGTATTGAAATTCCTTCTGAAGTTGATACCAAGAAACAAGAACCTGCCGTAAGTATCGTCATCTGGTAAATAGATAGGATAAACTTTTATTTGTCATATTTAAACATCAATTTCCCTTACTTAATGAGTGTAAGTCATGTCATGTTTTTTTATCTTCGGATATACTTGTTGTATACTTTGCCAAAAATAGATTTTATAATGCTAGCATAACAATACAAAAGTCATGAATAAATTGCTCGCTATGCTATATTTCAAGCTACAAATCTTGCAAGACTGCCAAATTCATTATAGATTATTCGTGACAAAAAAATCTAGTTAGAAAAATGTGTGAGTACATAGGTTTTTGATTATGATTAAAGAACAAATAAACATTCCAGCGAGTTTTTGCTTGCATTTAAAAGATAAGCTTGAAAGTTTCCTTTGTAAAATAAATCTTATTAGAGTTCTTTCAACTTGACTACCTAATTTAAGAGGAGAAATGTTTTGTAAAAGTTAACGGACAACGAAGTAACAGACGACGACGACGAACGATGGACGACAGACGACTACGATAGACGACGGATTCACAGTGATTAGAAAAGCTCATTTTGCCCTTTTGGACCGGGTGAGCTAAAACGGGAAAGTCCATAAGAAAATCAAATTTGAAACTTTATCAACCAGTTTAACGCATGCAAAACATCTGTCATATGTCTTACTTGGTAGCGTCATTTTCCGGCGAAAATGATAAAATAAATCAAGTTTTACAGCTTGCTTTATCTTTCTTATATCACTTTCATACGGCATAGAAAAGTGGATGAGAAACTTAAGAAGACAAATTAGGGTAATGTGACAATAAGTGAGTTCCAGCAATTAATACTGCGTGAATACCAGCATTGATCTAAATAACAACTGATCAAATTGAGACAAACCAACTTAATGATCTGTTTAATAAAGATATATACTATGTATATAGCGTTGGTTAAAGAGTATCATGATACAATTAGAAAATTAATAACATATATTAAGTAAAGTAAACTTACCCTCAGTTTAAAACTACACACTGTCTATATCGATGCCTCACAAACACAGTCTAAGTAGTTTATCCATTTATTAGATATTACCTATCGTAGTAATTTGGAAATCCACTGGATAACCACATGACGTCATTCTTTAAATATTTCCATATTAAACATATTTGTATTAATATTTTATATAATAGCTTTACGAAACTCAACTGGATAATCATATGACGAGAACCTATAAATAAATGTATATATATTATAAGGAAAACCATTCATTTTACAGAGAAACCATGTGCATGAGAGATAGAGGTATACGAAATTTGAAAGCAGGTAAGATAAAAGTTGATATATTTTCGTTATATATCAAATAATGAAAGGAATGTTTCGGGTTTCGTAAAATTAAATATTAAATGTTAAGTGAAATGATCTAGATTTGACTACATATATATACAGCAAGACGTTACTATAAGGTAACGTCACAAGTCGTAACTGTTAACGATAACTATTATGTCTTATGAACTGTAGGTGATGCGGTGAATGCACTAACAAAAACAATGTTCGATTCATAATGGGATTTTTTTTTTTTATTTTTTTTTTTTAAACTATAAATATCTCCAACATTCATGTTTTTAGGTTAATGTTTCTTTTTTAAGTTCGATTTGGTATTTTGTTATTTCGCTGTTGGAGACGCCATAGTTCGGTATTTCTATATCTCGATTGTCAACAGGTTGTTGTTACTTTCTTATACCTGTGGGTCAGTTGAGAAATTTTGGTCTGCTTATTTTGTTTTTGGTTTGAATTTTGTATGTTCGTCGCATTTCGTCGAGAGGGTTTGCACAGGCTATGCCTGTTGCCCAAAATCAATTAAATTTATTTGAACAAAATATTGTTTAAACTAAACATTTCACATATTTGTTTATGTCTTATTGAAATTGGTCAGTGAAGTCGAATTACTCGTGGTACGTCTTCGGAGTTTTTGCAATAACGACATTTCAAACTCAGTCTCAATTTAATATTCTTTAACGTGTCTATAAAGAAAATATTTGTTTTTATAAATTAACCTGCGATAGTTCTTACGTCACAAACGACTTCTCTCGTGGTGTTCATTCATACCACGCACAGTTTATGTTTCGTTTGTAGTGTCCTGGTGTGCAGTTGTAAAATGCATGTGAGATGTACAACGTTGTTCTCCTATTTACATGTTGACATGTATTATTATATCATTTATTTGTGTATTTCTCTGGGCTGGGAGAAGTGTATGTGTTCGCACTTTCTTCGTATCACTTTGTGTTTTCATTTTAGTGGTGATTTTGACATCCAAATATATACGCGGAAGATTTGGTTAGCCACAATACCAGGTTCAACCCACCATTTTGTCTAAAAGTATACTGTACCAAGCCAAGGATATTTGTTATCTACAGTCCGTAGTACATGCATACATGTTGGTGTTTGTTGAAGTTCAGTCTATCTGTTATTCCGTTTGTTTTTCTTATATACTTAATGTGTTTCACGTGGTTTTAGTTTGTTACTCGGATTTCATTTTGCTTAAGGTAGATAGGGTGTCTTCCTCCATCTTGGAATTTGAAATACTAGAAAACAAGGTTTAGATCGTTGATGAAATGTGCAAATTTTTCGAGTAGTAGGTAATTCATGTGTAAGAATTTTCAGTATAATATAGAAAATGCCATATTTGATCATATTTATGATTGTATTTTACAAATAAAAGAATTCTTCTGTTTGATTCATATTTTTCCAACTTTGTCAAATAAAGGGCGGCAACTCAAATGCAAGAGGAGATAATTCAGATAGTGTTACTTTTACATTAGAATCTATTAGGAATTTACCCATTTTTACATGTAGCAAGAAAACGAGTCCTGTGACCCCATGTTTTCTTTTTTTTTTTTTTTTTTTATCTGAAAGCATAATATTGGAGCTTTTTTCTCATATTTTATCTCAAAATTCTATGGTGTGGTTTGCGTTTTATGGCGGAAAATTGGGTTTTTCATGCATAATCTATTCAAAATCTTGGCAATTTTGCACAACCTGTACATGCTGTAGTGTGAAAATAAGTCCGGTGACCCATTCTTTTTATTATTGTTTTTAAACAAGCAGGATATGAACTACATTTTTGCAAATTATTAAAAGATTATATGGATTATAATTAAGACCCACTATCTACATTAATGGAGTGGTTACTATTACTTTTAATCAGTATTTGCTAATTCGTAGCTTTCATGTAATGAGACAACTTTAACTAATAATAAACATCAGCAATGATCATATTTTTAGTTTTCTGGTTGTCAACATGGTTGGTATAACACTTGTCGCCGTTGGTGCAATAGCAGCCTTAGGTGGCGGTGCAGCTCTTAAAGCAGGGAGTTATGCTGGGATGGGATGTGGAGGGGTTGGGCTTGCTACTGCTGGAACTGAAGTTGCCGCCATTACTTCTGCAGTTGGTTCTGGTATGTCAGCAGGGGCAATAGCTGGTGCTCTCACCACAACTGGTGGTACAGCAGCAGCTACAACTACCGGAGCAGCCATTGGTGCTGTTGCTGGTGGGGTTACTGGAGGTGCAGTTTCAAGCAGTGGAGTTGGATTAGGTATTTAATTGTATTTTATTTCATACGAATGAAGCATTAGTCCTGTATCGAAACTTATCTAAAAAGTTTTAATTGCTTACTTCAAGATTTAAAATCAATTGTTCAGAGATCAATTGAAGGTCTTTCCGCCGGATAATATTATTCCATAACAAGGTGTTAGCTCAAAGGTCAAGGTCATCATAGAAAATTGACCTTGGGGCATTTTCAAAGTTACATGCATTGAGGATCATTGGTGAAGATCCTAGGTGACTTACGGTATCTGGCGTTTGGTGGCTAACCGACTACGTTTGATTTTAATAAGGCGATGAGTAGTTGAATCTTTCCAATCCAATTATATTCATTTACATCCTATACATACTATTATGTCTTTTTATAACATATCATAAATGTAGAACACATTTGATATATACATTATTTTCCTAAATTACTATAGAGCTTTGCAAAAAGAAAGATATCTTATGAAACAACCGAGACAAAAATAGTAATGTATAGGACTTCTGAAGATATGATACATAAATCAAGATATCATAATTTAAAATGTTTACACCGACGCGCTTTTTGCCAAGCGCTTCAATTCAGCTTTTCAAATAGAAAACATATTTGAGCTAGAAAATAAACTAAAGATATAATGCTATTCATGTCGTTTATCATATCGTTTATGGTAGATCAATCCAAATAAGGAAATAACAAACGTGATAACACGGGTCTGTATTACTATTTGTTGTGTAGGTCTCCTCGTTTATGTTTGTTCATTTCTGATTTGAGCATTATTCATAAATAGTTTGGCATTTCCTGTATATGATTCGTATTCCGCTCGTATAGGGACTAAATAACATAATTATAAGTCACAACAGTGTATGGTTCTTCATTTGATTCATGGTTCAGTGTTACATGTCTTATGTTAATCAAAAACAAGCATGCACACACATTCATTCAATCCAAAACGGTACATTATCATTATGTGTTTGAATAATATATTTTGTCATAATATATTTTACATTTAAACTCAATGATAGAAATGCTATTTTATTTCAGCAACAATACTTGCTGGATCGGCAGGAACGCTACTTGTTGGTGCAAGTGACGATTCTTATAGAAATGTTGTAACTTTAGATTGCTGGAAACAAGTTACACACAACACATCAATTGAACCATCAAAGGGCATACTTATGAAAGATTTATTGAGCCATCCAAATGTTGCGGAAGTTACTGCAACTATGGGACATCATTCCGATCTTCCTGACATTGTCATAAAAAATATTTGGGATGAACTCTTTACAGTTGATTATCTTTGGTTACATACAACAGATAATATTGTTTGCCATGTAAAACAGATTTCATAGAATTGTTAACAGTTACATTGTTCAATACAATTGTTTAATGATGGCGTGATACCCATTTTGGTTTATAGAAATATGTAACTTTAAAATGTTGGTCTATTTTTATGTCATGGTGTTTTCAGATTATTTTCGTTTTATAAGTTAGAATGTCCCTCTGATATCTCTTGCCTCACTTTTTTTTGAAACACTCTCGAAAGGCACCGTGTAAACTTAAATTTCAGAATTGTTTATCCATTGATAAACAGAGAATAATACATGGCAAAATCCGTATCATATAATGTATCATCCCGCGACTCCAATATCAGCCCAAGGGCATTTAGGCCCGAGGGATGATATTGATCGAGAGTGATACGACATATGATACGGATTTTGCCATGTTTTATACGCTTTATCATATATTTCAACAGGAGAGTATTATATTATATGAACTGTTTTCGGATCCATAGCACTGGGTTACCTTCAGTTTTACTTTTGTCTTGTTTTAAAAGCCAAAGCACCTAGGTTAACTTACAATGTGCGTACTGTTGTTTTAAAAATATTTTGTTTATTATTGTATTTGTTGTGTGTTTTGTATTTTTTATAGTTGCATTTATATGAAAACTTGACGTTCACGGCGTCACATACTAAACAATTACGTCATTCAATAAATTGCGTCACGCCCGAATTACCGTTCTATTGCATAAAATATTTCTTAAGCTTACATAAATAAAACTGACTTTATTTCTTTATTAAAAAAAATGGAAGGGGTGTGATAAAGGGTGTATTAAAGGATATGCGATAAAGGGTGCGCATCAAAGTTGCGCGATATGGATTAAACAGCAGGTTATTTATCAAATATTCAAAACTACTGTATTTACTACTTAACATATCACAAATAAAGATACAGCAGCTAAATAAGCTCAACGTTGACAAGACATGAATTCTTTTATTCTGATATATCTCTTTCTTTCAAGTCATAGAACTCCTAATATTTTTACGTATTTATAAATTCCTGCTTTACTGAATTTTAGATTTTGCGTTCCTGATAAATATAAATCTAATTCCAGGAGAGCGTTTCGGAAAACAAACACAAATCTTATCAAATCATTTTAGAAAATCAAGAAATATTGGCAATAGAGGAAATCAAAAAGACAGGATAGCGTAACATGTATAAGGTTAGTTACCGTTCCTCTTAACTGCGTTCAACTCTAGATTAAGAAGTTAAGAACCTTTATAGTTATCAAATGAAGTGCACAATAAATATGTGTACACCAAATGTTTATAGAGATCCAATAACTATGGTCTAACCAAAATCAAAGAAGATTTAAATTGTAAAGGAAACAAATATGCAAAGGTGACTTTCAAATTCGAACCTACCTTCAGTTAGATTACTAATGTCTTATTTGACTAGTATGTTAAAGACCCATTGTGGCCTTTTCTTGTTGTTTGCCCTTTGGTCGGTTTATTGTCTCATTGACACATACCCTATTTTGATTCGCGAATGTTATTATCATAATCATCTGTAACTTCAATATGTTAATATAAATTCCTATAAAGGTCATACCAATGATAATTCTTGTTCGTTGTAAAAGTCTAGATTATGTTAATTATTGAAAAGTAAAATAACAAAAATACCGAACTCTGAGAAAAAATCAATCTGGAAAATCCCTTTTCAAATGGCAAAATCATAAGCTCAAACACATCTAAAACTAAAATCACAAAAAATCTTGAAATTCGAGGAAAATTTAAACTTAAAAGTCTCTAATGATATGGAAAAATCACATCAAACAACTGGACAACAACTGTCATATTCCTGACTTGGTACAGGCATTTTCCTATGTAAAATAGGGGGATTGAACCTGGTTTTATATCGCTTAATTCTCACTTGTATAACAGTCGCATCAAATTCCATTACATTGACATTGATGCGTTGACAAAACAGACATAATAGATATAATCATCAAAATAGGGGTACAGCAGTTATAAATTAATAAATATCAACTGTCACATTCCTGACTTGGTGCAGGCATTATCTTATGTAGAAAAAATGGCTGATTAAACCTGTTTTTTAAGCTAGCTGAACCTCTCACTTGTATGACAGTCGTATAAAATTTGATTATATTGACAACGATATGTGGAAAAATGACAAACAGAGACATAATAGGAATAAATTTAACAAAAAGGGGTACAACAGTCAACATTGTGTTTTGATCTTAATAATATTACAACAATCAAATATGTCAACAAATAAAAAAAAAGGCATATAGACATAGCACATATGCAAATACAAAAGACAAGAGTATAAACAAATACCACAGCACAATAACACAATGATGGGATGTCAAATGGATATTACCAAAAAAGACTGAACAGTAAAAGTAATAATTTACAAAGATAAATAAAAGAATACAATAATAAGATGAAAAACACCGTTTTATTGACTTCAAGACCCTCGTATATTATTAGTAAAGTTGAGACGTTCATTGACATTCCCCTGATTCATCAACTTTTTTGCAAGGTCTGAATAGCAGCTACAAGCAATTGAATGCCGCATGAGACATGAAAGTAAAATTTTGTATATTGCTTCAAAGGTGCAGAAAATTTATGATTTTAAAATAAAAATCGTCTCGTTTGTCATTACTGTGTATGGCTGAATAAACATATTGTTTGAAGCAGAAATAAGAATCGAAAGAGTCAAAAGAAAATGAAAGATGGTCTGTAAAATGCAGGTCATCTTATCTCGGGAATGAAACATTACGAAATGTACTGTCTGCTTGAAGTACTAAATTGTATTTAGAGAGTTAGAGTAGAAAAAAATATGCACAAAACATGGAAGGTTACCAAAGTATTTTTAGACACCATAACTTGAAGAAACGAGAAATGCAGGTGGTTTGACAAAGATGAGGATGCGTAATAATTTGACAATGCAAACGCACGGGGAACAAAGTCTCGGATATCGTTGATGAAATGCATTGATACACAACCAGTAAAAGCAAAACAGAAACAAAATCTGCATATTTACTATGTGGCTATTTTTTGGTAGATGTGAAATCATGATATCCTGAAGTAAAGACATCAATTTAGACGGTCTTGGAAGGAGTAAATAAATCTAAACTGGTACTTGTGTCTTTTGTCATTAATTTGGTTTTGTATTTTGTGCACGTCAAGACTATCTTATCAACTGAATTGTACATTTGTTTGATTTAGAGAATTTTTATGCAAACAAAAACATGTGTCATGGAGCCGAATTCTGTATGAGTCTGTCGAATGATTTCTATTTGGAGCATCTGTTATTATTATCCTCTTCACAATATCTGTCATCTTCATGGTTGGTCGTTGATTTTTTTCAATTCATTCTGAATCAGAAACAAGCGGGACTCTGCTGCGTAAATAGCTCACCTAGAAAAAACTGGCCATTTTGATATTTAATGATTCCTTTTATTGCAACTATTAATGTTTTCTAATTTGATATTTTGTGTACGTTATGTAAGGATGATCGTTTTACTATAACCAGGTTATAGGTCTACCTATTTAAGTTTCTGTGAATAAACAAGTTATTAAATGGCGATAAAACCTATAACAAGTGTGACCATTTGGTGAGGTGAAATTATTTGGTTGTTTTATTTTGCAAGATTATCTTGACTAGAATTAAAAAGAATGAATCCATCATCTCTGTATATAGATAACAGTGCTAAGTTATCTTTAAAAGGAAATATATCAAGAATATTCGTTATAATCTCGAACATTCTTAAATCAGCCAGGGATGGGCTCATTGGGGCTCCCATTGGGATTCCACATGTCTGTCTGAATATCAAGTTATTAAATTCAAATTCATTATTGCATAGAATGAATTGAAGTATTCGTAAGAAGTCCTTTTTTGGTGGTAGAGGTATTTCATGTTTATTACGACATATTTTGTACCATGCTCTGTCAACTGCTTGCAGTATTTCATCGTGAGTTAAGGAATTGTACATACTAGTAATATCAAAAGTGCACATAATTATGTCATCCGGTGCCCTTATTTGTTCTATTTTGTTGATAAATGAGGTCGTGTCCTGTGTATAAGTCCATAATTGGCTAACTACCGGTTTTAGGAAGTGGTCTATAAATTGACCAATTTTTTCAATTGGACTATTGCATAATGATACAATTGGTCTCCCAGGAATATCTATATTTTTAAGGAAATCTTTGTTAGTTTTGATTTTTTCTCTATCTTCATGGTTAATTTTGTGAATTTTTGGCAACATATAGAGTCGTCCCACTCGTATATTGGCATTATTGGCTAGGTATTTATATGTTATATCGTCGATATATTCTTTCTTGTGTAGTTGTTTGATCATTTTTTTAATAGTTTCGGATATTTTGTTCGTATTAAATTCATGAATTTGCTCATAGCATATACTGTTCAGGAAATTCAGTGTTTGTTTAATATATAGATTTTTATCCAGAACAACAGTAGATGAATTTTTTGTCAGCTTTCTTAATAATTATATTATTATTTGAACGTAAGGTTTTGAGTGCCGCTCTCTCATATTTAGAAAGATTATTTCTAACTTTGTTTATTTTAAGTCTGCATATTTCCATCTTTGTGGCAAATAGATAATTTTCTATTGTGTTGTTTGCTAAAGAGGGTTTAAATCCCGATTTGATTCTAAAAGGATGATTGGTGTCCGCATTAGTTTTATAACATTGTTGGGTTGATGTTTAGACGAGTTGTATATACATTATGTACACAGCCATGTATCACCATCATTGATGGCGATCCGATGGATACATCTGTTGTAGAGTTGTCACTGACTCAGACGTACTTATAAATATAATTATTTTCTGTGACTGTATATTACATTAATTTGTAGGATCCTTTACTATAGATAATTTAGCTGATCTGTAACAATAACATCTTCATGCCTTATATATCATGTACTGTAGTACGCCGCTAGATTAAAACTGACGAGGAAAGGTAACACACGGCCAGCGAAAGCTCTTTTTTTGAGGGCCCAGGTGGTCGTGTGGTCTAGCGGGACGGCTGCAGTGCAGGCGATTTGGTGTCACGATATCACAGTAGCATGGGTTCGAATCCCGGCGAGGGAAGAACCAAAAATTTGCAAAAGCAAATTTACAGATCTAACATTGTTGGGTTGATGTTTAGACGAGTTGTATATATATATATATAAACGTTCGGGTATGCAGGTATTAATTCAACATCTAATGAATAGCTAAAGTACAGAATAAGAACATTTGAATTTCTTTTCATGGCAGCACAAAAAAGTCGGCTAACTGGGCTAGTGATAACCTTTTCAACAAATACTGGAATCGAACCAGTGGTTGTAAAAACTACGTAAAAATACCACATATTTTTCATTAAAAAATCAAGTTGTGCATCCACATTGTTTTACAGTCTCGGGGCTAACTATTTCCCCAAAATAATTTTATTAAGACTATGGATATACTTACCTTTCAAAACGCATTGTCGCTTTTCCATTTACCATTTATATCTTAGACCTACTCAGAGTTTGAATGTAATTAATAAGGAAAGCTTCTGATAAAAATATCTCATTATAATTATGTCTGCCATATTTCAGTCTCTTTTCTAAGCACTTTTCGATTGACATTCATTTAGTGACATTGAATAGACACTATTCTAATGTTTAAGGGACATTATTGTTAGGTTGCAGGCTCATTGACGAATACTCATATACATATAGGTTAATATTAAGGGCCCAAAACTTAATCAAGTTGAACTATGTTATGATCTGGTCCATAATGAACATCCATTTGAAGCTTTGAATACGTTTTGCTAAAAGGTATTATTTTTATTATGTTGTTTTTTAATTTGAATCGCACTTATATTTCAATCGTCTTTATTTTAAATTAGCCAATATTAGATAGATTGTCTATCTTTTACAATATTGTCGAAATTAAAATTATTTTGTCGATTAGTGTAATGAAAATTGTAGTAGTTTTTTTTTTATAACAATTTAGATGATGATGCATTCTCTGCTTGACAAATTACGTTTGCAATAACATGTATATGAATACATTTTTTCAGAGTTTGTACATGTATATTTTTTTAATATTTGTACATGAAATATAACTAAATGCGACATCTTGCATGTCAAGAAAAACATAATAGGTAAGAATTTTCACATTTTATTATATATTTACATAATGATACAAAAATTAACTTATGAATACAAAATGATGTAATCTCATCCTTAAAAGTAAAATAATTCATCTTTTTTTAATTCAAAATGTTTAAAAGGTTTAAAAAATGATGATAAATCAATATAGTTTTAGCTTTCAAAACTTCCGGTTCGACATTTGTTGGCGTTTGTTTTTGTTGCAGTTCAGTGTTTCTATAGTAATGATGTTTTCTTCTAATAGTGTTTCCCGCGGTTTTATATTTGCCTCTGCTTAATCGATTTATGACGGCAATTAAACAACGGTATACTACTGTTGCATTACTTAAGAATTGAATGCTTCTTTTTGTAACTTCGGGAGCGCTTCATACTAAAAATGTGCGCACGGTCAACGCTTTCACAACCCTATGAAGTTACAAAAAGAAGCATTCAATACTTATATTTACATTATTTAGCAATGATCATGAAAACACGAATTTTATTATTGTTTTATTTAATTCACCTGTGCACTTTATTGTGGGACCACGTGTTATCATGCAATGCAATTGCTTACGGAATAACACGTGATGTGCAGTTAGCCAATCAGAATAAAGTATCATTATGAAACATACATCTAATGTAATTATTTACCTTTTATGCAGGTTTGAGAACAGAGACCCCTAATATTAAATGTCTACTTCTACTCATAAGTTATCTCAAACGTTTTTCATCTGATGGCTAAAACAATCATATTATAGTGCCACTTTGGTTATTTTTCTAAAGTAAAAATTAATTTGTATACGACTTTGGTTATATATCACTTGATGAAATCACAAAAAAAAATATTATTAGTTGAAGAATATATTTGAAGGCTTTGCTATTAAGAATTAAGCATGAAAGAAATCCATCAAACACTATTGCTATTTGTTTTTTAATCAAATTCCGTTTAAGTTGATTAATCCAAGTAGTGTCTTTGTTGTGATATTTATATTTTATATAAAATTACATAAATTTTCAAAACTGTTTTCTATATACGAAATTACCCGTATACACATGTATAGGCTTAAATAGTTGTTATATTGATGTGGCTAATTATCATTGTATATGACCTTAAGTGAAGTTGTTTATTGTTTATAAATGGTGAAATGTTTGATTCTCTAATGAGAAATAAAATGGTTTTCAAATCTGACAGAAATTGATAGTTCATTGATGAAATCCACATCTTGTGCATTCAAATTGTTACTGTTAACATTATCACATTGTGATCTACTAGTCAGTGTACTAATTTTAGAAAGATAAAAACACGTCTTAAAAAATGTATAATCAATCGTTTTGCAACCAACATTTATGATTCATAGCCCAAGGTGTTTTTTTTATCTTGATTTCGGTTCTTGAATCTGACGCTGTTCGCTGGATTTTATGTTTTCCCTTTATTTTTATTCTTTCTTCCAAACTGATATTAATTGGTAAGTCAATATAAAGATGAAATAAACAACATACTTAAAATGAAGGGAATGCATATAGTGATGAATTTGTCAAGACCGGAAACGACCTCAAATTTTGTAACCTCCAGTATAAAAAAAAGTTAATCCCCAAGGCCTTATCGACACACGCGTGTTCTTGTAAACAACACTATTGAAATACTAGTATAATACTGAAGACACATGTGGGGTTTATTTGCAGACTCTTTGATGACTATTAATTTATATGAAAGTAACACTCAGGGGCCTAAATTTTTATCGGATAGAAATCGACCTTGTGCAAATCAACATCAATACATCTGTAAACCTATTTCTGTTTTGAAAATAAATTCAACGGAAGGGGTGGGACTGTTAACAAGTTGAATTGTTACTCGAATGCTACAAGACGAACCGAACTTCATTTAATATTTCATTGTATTTCGTTTATGAATATTCCAAAATCAATCAGAGTCTCATTCATATACATATTAACGTACACTTGCATAAGGTCGATTTCTATCTTTGTATAATTATATGAGGAGTAATAACCTTTTGTCAAAGTTTCAATCTGGATTCCAACCTGGTGATTCTACTGTTAATCAGTTAATTGAAATATATCATAAAATTATTAGTAATATGGATAGTGGTAGGGATGTAAGGTTTGTATTTTGTGATGTATCTAGAGCTTTCGATAAAGTTTGGCATAAAGGACTTTTATTTAAACTTAAACAATCTGGCTTAAATGACCAGCTCTTATCTTGGATAGAAAGTTATCTTTCGGATCGTCAACAAAAGGTAGTTTCAGAAGGCTTTTCGTCAACCCTAAGAAGTATATATGCAGGTGTCCCCCAGGGATCAGTTTTGGGACCCTTTCTGTTTCTTATTTATATAAATGATATAGTAAATGACATTGCTAATGATATTAGACTTTTTGCAGATGACACCTCTTTATTTGTCATAGTAGATGATGATCATGCTGTAGCTGCTGCTTCTTTGACTGATGACTTGGATGTTATCTCAAATTGGGCAAAATCATGGGCTGTTCAATTTAATTCTAAGAAAACTAAAAATATTGTATTTACTAGAAAGGAAAGGGAGCATCCACCTGTATTTTTTGGGATAAATGGTGAAGAGGTTGAGAAAATAAATAATCACTGTCATCTTGGGATAACATTTCAGTCATCAGCTTCATGGCACACGCATATTGATATTATTTATAAAAAAGCATGCTCTCGTCTTTCTGTGCTTCGTCAAGTTAAACACTTATTAGATAGGAGTTCACTTATACGTATTTATTATGCTTTTATTAGACCTATATTAGAATATGGTGATGTTATTTGGGGCAATTGCTCCCAGCATGAGACTGAGCTTCTTGAAAATATTCAGATAGAAGCTGCTAGAATTATTACAGGATTACGACGTAATTCCTCCAGACAAAAACTTTATATTGAATTAGGTTTAGAAACTCTGGAGAATAGACGTAATAAACATAAGCTTATACTATTCTACAAAATATTAAATGGGATGACACCTGCATACTTATATGAGTTAGTTCAGCCATATCTTCCCAGACAAACCCCTTATACTTTGAGGAATGAAAATAACACTTTTCACCCGCCTCTTGCTAGAACTAGCTCTTATTTTAATAGTTTCATTCCTTCCACTATAAGACTTTGGAATAGTCTTCCTTTGAGTTTACAAAAATCACCAAGTTTGGGTATATTTAGAAGTGGACTAGATAAGTTTTATAGGACTGATGATATATTTAAACCTTTCAACTATGGGATAAGGAAACTAAATATAAGTCATTGTCAACTCAAAAATAATGCTAGCAACCTTAAATCTCATTTGTTTAATCAGTTCTTATCCGAGAACACTTTTTGCACAAACTGTAACCATCCTGTTGAGGATAACCAACATTTCTTTTTTATTTGCCCTAAGTATAATGATGTAAGACAGATCCTTCTTGATTCCATTTACTCCATTGTTGATAATGTTGACATAAATATTGAATTACTACTTTTTGGAAACAGATTATTCTCATATGATATGAATATTGCTATTTTTAAATCTGTTCAGAAATATATCAGTGACACTCAACGTTTTGTTTGAAACTTACTTTAATTTTTTTTTTTCATCTATTTTCATTTTTTTATTTTTTTCTACACTCCAACATTAATTCATTTATTCCACTAAGCAAGCTTAGTGTCTCTTTCAAGCCATATATATATTTCTAATGACTTATAAAGGATATTTGCGTGTTTCAAGGTACTTTAAATAACTGATGATTAATTGCCTATATATTTAAATATATTTTGCATTTAGTAAGTAACACTGTTAACATTTATTTGCTCGTGTGTGCTCACAAGTAGCATGCATGTTCCACTATATTGCATTATTTTAAATACAGTTGTTGTGATTGAATTATACCTTGTACATGTAATATGGAGAGAGCTTTTATAGGCTGTGCCTGTTGCTCAATCCTTTTCATATCTTAATGAATAAAATATGTTTAAAATCAAATTTCTATCCGATGCAGCTATTAAATTATTATGATGGTCATATTCCAGTTTCTCTTCAAGTGATTTGTGATTTACATAAGGGATATAGGAAAGACACTATTATCATGTTAAAGACATTTTTTCATTTACTTGCCGCTTCATTTTCGAATATTGATATATATATACAAGCAACACTTAAAGGTCAAATTCTCTATAAATTATTATGTTATGTTATGTTATATTCCAGTCTCTAGATCTGTTTAAACACTTAACAAATGGAACGATACTATATAGAACCATACACCTTTTCGCTATCCCCGGCTGACCCGAGAATCTCTCCTGCTTGAACTATTGGCGTCATACAACAATCACTTTTTCTTTTTGTCGTCAGATATTTTGTATTATGATGTCAACATTTTACGGGAACCTGTGTGATGTCCAGTAATGGCGGAAAACTAACGATAAGTTGTATTTATAAGCCAAGCCAAATATTTATACAATATGACAGTCACTTAATTTAATTCATGATTGTTTTTCAAATCGTTGACAATAGGCACATACAATAAGAAACTTTGTTTAAATCCGTCAACATATCATTTATTAATTGTTAATCTTAAAAACCGTTGATATTGCGTGTTTAATTGCCCACTTTATTGTGTATAACATTGTCAAGGTCAGTGTAAAAACGGAGTTAGATGATACTGAAAATATGAATTCTGTAAAAAAAAAATGAAAAATAGTTATATGAATGAAAGGTTTGGAAACTTTTATTTACGTAGTGCAAATCACAAAATCTTTTAATGAGGACTCGTTGTAAAAGTCAACTAATTTGTGTTGATTTATCGTGACGAAAGCACAGTCGGAAACCACTCTTCGGAAATATTTGCTTTATATTACCAAAGAAATTACAAACTTTGTTTTTGAACATTTATCTTACAAGACTGCATGTACTGTTAAGATTTTCTGGCATTTTAGCAAATATTCGTCAGTGTACACGTTCGTTAACCCATGAATTACATGTTTGTACTCTAATGTTTCAATTAATGGTAATTTATATTTTTTAACTGTTAAATATAACTGTTTTTCCTGGTGTAGTTTCCTACACACAAGATGTCACACTGAATATGATTATAGAATAGAAATATTATGTAAAATAAAGATGTAAAATTATTGGCAACATGCATTTAATTCATTTGTCTGTGTTTTTGTTCCCAACGAGGAAAGATAAAATGTGAAGTCTTTTATCACAAGAGGCAAAGCTCCAATGTTTTGCATGAAAAGAAATATATTATGTGGGTTGCCTTCGGTGAGATGTTAGAACTTTAGAACCTTGGATTGAATGACAACATTTTTCCAAATTTAGTACTTATCCAATATTTTTACTTTCGGCATAATCAAATTGTGAATATCTCAAAAATAGACAAATTCAAAATATCAACCTGTCAAGGTCTTTGTTCCTACTTTTTAACCTTTATGACATGTCAGTATATGGTACAGTGTAGTAAAGATGTTTTGGATATCTAGGAAATGAATAGAATAGTTAAGAACTAACTTATAAATGCGTAATAGGTAAACATTTTGATTGCCTTGCTCGTTTTGTTTGTTAAGATTTTCCTCAAAAATTGCAATTACGATTGACATGAATGAAAACAAGATTGGCAGACTTTCATCTTGTGAATAGTTTAAAAACAAAATAAGATGAGACACTTAATATTTACGTAAGTAGGTAACTTAACCTTTAAAAAAGGTCCCAAAATATTTTGCGATTTCTGTTACCTCCTGTTATATTTTAAACTTGATAATTACTTGTTTATGCTGATGTTTTATTGTTTCGTTGAATTATTTGGATGTTTGTACTTCTACTTTAAGGTTACGTTAAAGTGATTTTTTTTAAATAGGACGTAAACTAAGTTTTTCAGTTGTTTATTTAAGAAATAGGATTCGAAACAAAACCCCCAAAAAATCATTCATTCTACTGTAAAAAGGGTATTTAAGTCGGAGTTAGATATTCTATTTGTTTTTCCTTGAAAACGACATGTGACCTTTGGTCAAGATTTCTGAAAAACTCCACCACATTTTTCTTTTGACTACCAGAAGAATCTCAAAGTACACATTTTTCCGATTCCAATGATATCATCAAAGAGACCAGAACCCAACCGAAGGGCATATAAAAAGGTGTATTAGATCAGTGAAAATGGACTTTGTACTAAACTCTAAGACATATAAATGAACTAAACATTAAAATAACATACACAACTTACAAAAGCAACAGGCGCCTGACGAAACGCGCATCTGTCGTACCAAAATATAATCTTGGTAACTTTAAATTTTTTTTATACCACTGGGTCGATGCCACTGCTGGTGGACGTTTCGTCCTCGAGGGTTTTACAAGACCAGTAGTCAGCACTTCGGTGATTACATGAATATCAATTATGTGATCATTTTATAAATAATCTGTTTAAAAACTTTGATTTTTTCAAAACACTAAGGATTTTCTTATCCAAGGCATAGATTACCTTAGCCGTATTTGTTACAACTTTTCGGAATTTTTGATCCTCAATGCTCTTCAACTTTATACTTGTTTGACTTTTTAACTATTTTGATATGAGCGTCACTGATGATTGTTGTGTAGACGAACAGCACGTCTCGCGTATTAAATTATAATCCTGGTACCTTTGATAACTGTTGGGACAGGTGCAAAAAGGCGGCGAAGTTAAACATGTTTATTTGAGATTTCAATCCTCCCCATATACCTCTCGCCTATGTAGTAAGAACATCGGTGTTGACATGAAAAACAATTATATGGTTTTATAATTTTCTTAACCAAGGAATAGTGTACATGTACCTTAGCCTTATTTAGCATACCTTTTTAGAATTTTGGATCTGCAATGCTTTCAATTCTGTACTTGTTTGGCTTAATAAACATGTTGATCTTGAATATTGCGTCCTCAATGATCTTTAGATTTCTTCTTGTTTCGCTTTATAACTTTTGTGATATGAACGTCATTGATGAGTCATATGTAGATGAAACGCGCGTTAAATTATAAGCTTTGAAAATGATACCTTTGAAAAATATTTGCATTACTGCATCATGTGCATGTACTGGTGAAAGTTCCGATCCCGAGGGTATAACCAGCCAAGTAGCCACAACTTCAGTGATAACATGAATATCAATTATATGGTCTGTTTTATATGAAAATTTGAAAAATCTTTTTCTTATCCCAGGTATAACGTACCTTAGCGTATTTGGCACAACTTTTGAGAATTTTGGGTCCTCAATGCTCTTCATTTTGTACTTGTTTAACTTTATAACTTTTTTATCTTGAATTCTGGGTCATTAATGCTCTAAATTTTTCTATTTGTTTTGTTATATAACTATTTTGATCTGAGTGTGACTGATGAGTCATATGTAGATGAAACACACGTCTGGTGTATTAAAATATAGCCTGGTACCTTTGAAAAATATTTACACCACTGGGTCGATGTCATTGCTGGTGGACATTTCGTTCCCGAGGGTATCATCTGTCCAGTATCCGGCACTTCGATTTTCACATGAATTTCATTTATATGGTCTTTTTATAGAAAATTTTTAAAATACTAATGATTTTCTCATCTTAGGCCTAGAGTACCATAGACGTATTTAGCACAAGTTTTGAAAATTTTGGTCCTCAATGTTCTTCATTTTTGTACTTGTTTGGCTTGATAACAATTTTGATCTGAGCATCACTGATGAGTCTAATGAAGTCGAAGCGCGTATCTGGTGTACTAAATTATAAGCCTGGTACTTTGATGACTAACTAAGTATTTAGTAACCTAGTTACTAGATTCTAATGTGAGCGTGTCTCATATTTGATTCCAATCAAACCTCACATTAAATAATTACACCTTGGAAATAATTAAGAGGTACAATAAGTACAGAAAAAACAAATCATTCCATGAATCTTTTCGTTGAATTATAATGAAAACTGCACAAAAAGGTTTTAATTATAGCACATTCATTAAAAACGGGACGAAAGATACCAAAAGGACAGTCAAACGCATTAATCTAAAATAAACTGACAACGTCATAGCAAAAAATGAAAAAGGCAAACAGACAAACAATATTACACATGACACAACATAGAAAACTAAAGAATAAACAACACGAACCCCACAAAAAACTTGGGGTGCTATCAGATGCTCCGGAAGGGTAAGCAGATCCTGCTCCACATGTGGCACCCGTCGTGTTGCTTGTGTGATAACAAATCCGGTAAATAGTAAAATTCGGTAGGTCACAGTCATGAAAGGGAAGGGGATTGTAGTTACGACGAAAGGAACTTATCCGATATAATTTGTTAAACGGTTATTCTATAACGGTCAACCGTCTCGTTATGGCGTCTGTAAAATTCACGAAGGTATGATTTCAACTTCACCATTTGAAACTCTTGGTTTTAAAGCTGCATTGTGAGCAGCAACCCTCTATCAAGAAAATCATGATAGAAAATGCAAGGACGGGAATATCGTTTCAATTGGGAGATAGATACCCCGTATGCAGGTGCTGCTGGAATGTTGCTACTTAGAAATGGAAAGTTCACAATTGGAAAGCTGAAATCATCTCTTTTGTCGTAGAGTTTTGTTTTCAACTGACCCTCATTGTCAATTTCTAGATGCAAGTCAAGATGTGAGGCCGACTTAACTGTATCTGTAGTATCCTTTATCTATAGTTCGGTGGGATTGATGCGTTCTACATAGTCATCAAATTTTGAATTATTTAGTGAAAGAACATCATCTATATAGCGGAAAGTAGAGTTACAGAATATTGCTTACTTCTTATCTTTCTTCCTATGAAGTTCCTGCATGAAGTCAGCCTGATAATAATAAAGAAACAAGTCAGCAAGTAGAGGGACACAGTTTGTTCCCATCGGAATGTCGACAGTCTGTTGAAAAACACGTCCTTGGAACGTAACAAATATGTTGTCAATCAAGAAATCAAGCATCCAGATAATATCAGTTTCAGAGAATTTTTTGTTTGAATCAGAGTGATCCTTTACAAAGTAGGCCCTATCCCTCCCTCAGACAAGATACCTAATTATTTAGGTAATAAGTTCATCCGAGTGGCTATATAGTTGAAGGAGAAATACAAGTAATAGATGTTGGCGGTCTAACTTGTATTTTAATGCAGAATTGTTTTTGAGTCATATATGTTTGGTGTTAAAAAGCACCAGTTTGTCAGGTGACATTTTTACGAAAGCTTGTTAACAGGAAAAAGGGATAAACCTGTGATTCCTTTACTTCCAGTGATGGTTAATATGAAATAAGCAATGCAATGTTTTGTTCAATTTTCAATTTAAAATTAGACAGGATAATGGTTTACTCAAACGATGTATTTATCTCTTTGACCAGAAGATGAATCTGGCATATTTTTATTTCTTTTCAAAAGTGCCAATTTACCGAAGACTTATAGTAGAAAATTAGTAGTGGTATTACTTTTAAATGCAGTGGCTTACTAAAAATATTTATCAAATTCAATTTTCCTTATAGCATACTATCACATTAGGATCTTAATGTCAATCCATGTATGTAAACACTAAAGCGTACTTTTTGGTCTTAGCATTGATGTGTCTTATGTTTATTATTTTCTTTAAACTTTGTAGTTTGCGACCTTATCCATTAATTTATATTTTGAACTAAATTCAAAAAAATAAACCAGGTGAGAAATACAAACATACTGAATTTCTAAAATTCTTTATTTACCTCATTCAGTGTCAAATTCAATTTTTCTTATTTTTGTTATTTTTCTTTTCTTTTTTATTATTCTTTCTTTTCTTCTCTCTTTTATTTTTCTTATTCTTCTTATTTTTCTTATTCATTTTTTCTTTAATCCAATCTAAGTAAGCAGAAACTCTGGCATGAACGCTTGGTCTATTTCCATCGCAATTACGAACACCAAACGAAAGTACTCCTACAAGCTTTTTACTACAAACCATTGGTCCACCACTATCCCTCTGAAATAACAACAAACCTTGAAATAAATACAGATACTAATATGTAAAGCCACAATCATCGGTAAATCAATGAAACCAGCTTCAACTCTAATTTTTATCGCTGACATGTAGAAAACAATTTGCCATATCATTTGTACAACTCGTTTTATCCATTTAATTCTAACTTAGAGTACTATCTTTATTATATTGTAACGTAATTTGAACCACACGAACCTTGAAATGAAGTTAGATTTGTTGTTGGTTACCTTGGCACAGGGGTATGTTAGTCTATTATGTTACTGTTTCTATTTCGACTAGCTAGGCACTTCCTTTCAAAATCCTTTTAAACAGATGATGATATTGAAATGAATATTTAACTAGAGGCCCTTAAGAGCCTGTGTCGTCCACCTTGGTCTATGTGCATATTGAACAAAGGAAACACATTGATTCCTGACAACATTGGGTTTTGGTGATGGTAATGTGTTTGTAGATCTTATTTTACTGAACATTCTTGCTACTTACAATTATCTCTATCTTAAATGAACTGTGCCAAATAGTTTCAGAGGACAATATTTTACTATAAAGGGCAATAACTCCTAAAGGGGTCAATTGACCACTTTGGTCATATTTGCCTTTTTAATATTTGTATTATAAGATATTTCATTTATTGTTTTAACCTTTAATTTTGATATGAGAAATGGCAATAGTTTATTGATGGTCATTCAAATGATTTTAATTGTTTAAAGTTCTTCCCGTGATTGCGTTTTATATCATGGCTGCCTTGGTAGAGGGTAGGTAAGTGCTCACAAAAAAATGATGAAACCAAAAAATCGAAGTGTTACCAGCATCAAATTGAAATTATCCCCTCGATTATTTTACGGACACAGCAACTAGGTAGATGCCAATAACGGAAAATCTGTTTCACAAATAACGACTGATATGTTTCAAACGCCTTCAGCGTAATGCCTAACTCCCGCATACCGAATATGACTTATCTTCATTTTAGTATTTCCATGAACAACACGACTGGTGCAACATTTGGAGCAGGATCTGCGTAACTTTCTTGAGCAGCTGAGATCATCCCCGATTTATTTTTGGTGAGTTCGTGTTGCTCAGTCTTGAGTTATATATAATGTGTTTTCTAATCATTCGCTTGTATTTTCTTTTTATTTGTGCCATGATGCTGTCTGTTTAATTTCGACTGATGATTTTGGATGTCTCTTTGATTTATTTAGTCTCTCTGTTATTTTAATAGAACAAAAAATTAAAACGAAAATAGCATGGTCGACATGCTACGATATTCATGAATTATTTGTAGAATTGCGTTAACAAATACGAATTTATAATTTGAGTAAATGAAAATATAGTTACATTACAAGAATCCTTTTTTTCCTCTTGAAGACATATCATGTTCTTCAAACCACCAAACCAAGAAGTTCGGCAGTATTCGTTGGAGACAACTGGCATTGACACTACTTGCAGACGATCAGGAAAATTTGTCACTGTAATCAAAATTGTTAAATAGTCCAAAGGTTGTGAAATTTAATTATATCCTGTATAATAATGTATCGTAACATCAATTTCTAATCATCTAAGTTACGTGAAGGTTAAACGCTTATAGAGACGTTTAACCACGCCTTATCATTGGTATATTCTCGTTAGTAAAATCGGACTACGATTTATACATATATACCTGTTTACATCCACGCCATTGATCTATTTTGCAGTTGGAAGGGTAAACATAATTATATGGCTCTATTTCTTGTATACAATGCATCATATTTTTCAAAATTAGATCTCTTTCCTATTTAGAACACAATTAAACAGATATGACATTAGTTAATGACAAAGGGTAAGACTGTATACAAATTCACCATAATAGAAATATGATCTACGTGTCACACAATATGCCAGTTCCAGGACACGGACGAATATATCATGTGACTTCCATCACCACGTGACAAAAATGAATACATTGTCATTCTCAACACGTGTTGGGAAAACGGGTGGCGAAAAAGTTTAATTTAATCCCGCAATAAATATTTGGGAAATTAAAATCTAATAAGATGATGCCTCCCTCAGTCATACGGCAATCAAGATTTCGTACTTACGGAACATTCATTATTTCTATATTACCCTACAGAATGACGATTATGAAATTACTGAAATTTTTTTAATAAAGCAGGGATACAGATGCACCTTCTATCTGACAAACGACGTCATACAGGCGTGCGAAATTGACGATCTTTTCCGGTGAAAGACATGATTCCAGAAATGAGGTATTGTTTCAGCAACACAAAAAGTACTGTCACAGGTCATCTTCTAAAGAAAGTATATGAAATTGGGATTAAGTTTGGAATAGTGCTGTTGTATGTATTTTGTAACCTTTACAATTTAGTATCGATGTATTTATTTGTATTTTAAATTCATATTTTTACTTCTAAATCAAAACTGTGTAAAAACAAATAAATTCCTGTGCATATAGTTTCTTAAATTCGTATAAATGAACTACCATTTGTTTTCCATTTAGAAATATATATATTTTTTTTTCTCATCAAATCCTATGTAAAAAAACAAATCTGCAGTTCACAATAAGAGAACGTATTCAACAGGTATTCTAACTGAGTAAGTTCAAGTTTAAACAACTAAATTTGAAGAAATCAATTAAGGAATTTATTGAAAATGAAGATTATTCTACATGTTGTAAGAAATTACAACATAAAACTATGCATAAGGTATGTTTCGATTCAAAGTCCTGGATATCCGACAAGTGGCAAATTTTTGACATGGCATTGTCAGTTTGTTTTCTAAAATATTTCTTTGGTACCTGTCGCCTCTGTTTTGTCAGGTTTCCAATCTTGATAAAACATACCGAAAAGGTTATTTGTATCAAATGATCATGTTGTTGTATAAGTTTGATTATCCCTTTGGTATATTAAGCTATTGTTTTTCTAGCTAAACGTCAATTTATAATAAAACATACCACTTGTATTTGTATTTCCCCATCCTGATATTGTGCACAACTCTCCAGTATAGTTTTTCCCTACAGCAGTGTCTAGGTCGATTTTATTAATGGTAGACCCGAATTTAAGCGGCCTTCTTAATTGTAGTAGCATGAGGTCACTATTGATTTCTGATGTTAATGGTTTGAAGTTTTCGTGCTGAAAGATAATAATTTTATAATATGTTTACGATAAAGGTATAACTAACAAGTGTTCAAATATAAAACTTTAAAAAAAATCGTGATTATTTTCTTCTTTGTAATGACGGAATTACACTATTAGTGTTTTATAAAATGATTTTCACGCGCCAATATTCCAATATATCCAGCGAAAAGTATTCATGAACTAATTTCAAATGGTTCCAAATGTCTAGAAATAATCTAAATGTTAGTTGATAGATTTGTAAGAATGTGAATTTATGCATGGACGCAGTTTTCATAACATAATCTTTGGTAATCTAAGCTCTATTTAAACGCATATTTTTTATGATGCAGTATGGATCAATATAGTGGTTAACGATGCATCTACAAAAAAACACAGAATAGAAAGAGGTAAAACTACTACCGAACTCCAGTGTCAGGTGAATATTCAAAATAATAAGTCTGTAATCAAATTGCAAAATCAAAAACTTAAACAAAATCAAACGATAGATAACAACTGTCTTAATCCTGCCTTGGTACAGACATTTTTTGATGTAGAAAATGTTGGATTAAACCTGGTTTTAAAGCTAGTTGAACTCCTCACGTGTATGCCAGTCGCATCAAATTTCATTAAATTGACAACGATGTGTGAAATAAACAAAAAAACATAATAGGTAAACATATCAAAAATAATTGTACATCAGTTAACATTGTGTTGTAATCATAATCACGAACGGAGAGATGGGAAAACAGGGTGGGTGCATTATTGCCAAAATATATAGATGGATATAACATATGTTACTTAAAATTTATACCCTATAGAATTTTTTTATAGGTATAATTGTTTTCATCTGACTCAAAAGAGAACTTCCGGCTGCTACTCTGATACTCTTTACCCTAAAATGAAAAAAGTCCAACTGTAACGTTATATAGAGTTTTATTTTAATATGTATGTTCCGGACCATATGAGAATTCGGACCATACGCGTATGGTCATGAGTTTATGGGTATACACTCATATGGTCGGGGTCATTAACAGGTTTACTTTTAATACTTAACTCTTCATATAACCCTTCTGGTTAATTGTCACGTTATTTAAAAAAAAGATACTACCAAAGGCCATTTTATTATAGATCAATTGAAAAATAATAATAAGAAGATTAAGAAAATTAAATAAGCAGTATAACACAGTAAATTTCATCGTTAGTCAAAATTATTACAGACATATTTTATACTACTGGTCATTAATGATTTGTTATTACGAGTGAATGGCAACATGTGGACTTTGGAGGAAAACGTCCAAAAATATCTGTTAATTAAATAAGAAGTCAACCATTTTACTATAAACTGACATAAAAGTACAAGATAGAAGTCTAATTATTTGCTTACATTTGTACGTTTGATACGTTTGAAACTTTAAAATTACCAATAGCAGTTCAGAATTTTGTCACTTATACGTGTTTTTGTTTTTAAAAATGATTGACGTCAACGGAATGGACCCTTGTTTATTAAGTGTTATCTGTGATGTGATGTTATTCAGTCATGTTATAATTTGGAGATCTAGAGCCTCTTAAAAACACTGTAGACACATCGGAACGACGCAGGACCTAAAGAAGCTATGATACCTTGTTGAAAAATCTCACCCTGCATTTTCTAATGCATTTTATTGCAAAAAACACCTATTCGGTCCAATTACTCATATGGTCCGGTTCGTTATTAACCAAACGAGTATATACTCATTTGGTCGGAGCATATGCGTACGTTCTGACCATACACGTATGGTCGAACCATATGAGTATACGCATATGGTCATGAACTTACGCGTATGGTCCAAATACTCATATGGTCCTGAGCATATATATAAAACACACGAGGTAATATTGTCAATGAGACAACTCTCCATAATTGACCAACATAGAAATTAACAATTATAGGTCACCGTACGGTCTTCAATAATGAACAAGGCACATTTTTGAAATTTGTGGACAACGATCTATATCACTTAATTTAGCCCGTCCAATAAACTCTAATTGATTTTTTGTTTTAAAATCATATTTTGTATTTATTTTTAAAAAAAGAAAATATATTATATTCCATGTCTACTTGAAGAAAATGACACATAAAAGGTTTTAGTTTTATAAAAGCTTAACTTGTTAATAAAAATGTGAATAACAGTTGCTGAGATCGGTTTTGATGAGAAGTGAAAAGAAGCAAAGATGGTAATTGAGAATTTGACTATAAAAACTGAACTTGTTGTTGGGATGACACGGGTTATGTTCTTCTCGTATGTTTTATGATGGTATGATACTTAACCCTAACGGGAAGGATTATGCCTGATATTCATCTGATGAAATCATAATCTTTCAATCAGTTTAATTGAAGTCTGGAGCTGGCATGTCAGTTAACTTGTAGTAGTCTGTTGTTATTAATGTATTATTATCAATTTGTTTTTTTTTTCCTTGGTTACATCTTCTGATATCAGACACAGACTTCTCTTGAACTGAATATTAATGCGTATTGTTATGCGTTTACTTTTCGACATCGGCTAGAGGTATAGGGGGAGGGTTGAGATCTCATAAACATGTTTAACCCCATCGCATTTTTACGCCTGTCCCAAGTCAGCAGCCTCTGGCCTTTGTTAGTCTTGTATTATTGTAATCTTAGTTTCTTTAGTACAATTTGGAAATTAATATGGCGTTCATTATCACTAAACTTGCTGAAGGACGCCTCCGGGTGCGGGAATTTCTCGCTTCATTGATGATCTGGTGGTGACCTTCTGCTGTTGTTTTTTCTATGGTCGGGTTGCTGTCTCTTTGACACATTCCCCATTTCCATTCTCAATTTTATTGACTTGAAGATACTGCACTGTGAATAACCGTTGCTGAGTTTTGGTCAGTGACGACACGCATTCATTCTTAAACTATATGGAGAACTAAACTGCGTATACACGTAAGGGTATAAGCGTTCTTCTCCTGTCATTTTAAAGCAAATGAAATATTGGGAGGTTGAACCCTCATGTCAGCACTATCCTATAACCACATAATAATTTAGTAGCGGGATCTGAAAGTTGGAACTCTTATTTTTAACGATCAATGAAAGAGGACATATGGATGAATCCCACTCCTTTATTATGACTTGAACCCCCCTTTTAAAAATGGCTGTAGACTTTAATAAATGGCAAATAAGAAATAATTCCAATTATATGCCAATTGACCGGGTTTATTTTGGTTCTGCAGTGTTGATTTTTAAATTTATACCGCATCTATAATCTTCTATGAAGACCATATCTTTAAGGGCATATGCAGTTTTGTCTCTGTTCTAAAATACAAAAAAGGGACACTAATGCGCATCAATATTACTTAGAAGCTTTTTGTAAAAATAATAGTATGAAGACAAACAAGTTTTTCTTAAAAAGTTCTTCATTAGAATATATCTTTAGAATACCTTGATTGTGGAAAATTATCGGATTCTTTGATTTGAGAAAGGACAAAATAACAAAATATGCCAAAAAAATCAACATTATGATACGAATGATCGTAAGGAAACAATTAACGAAACACTTTATAAAATGTAAGGACTGAGCAGTGAAATGAGTTTGAATGATTTCAGACGGGGCCATGGTAGAGTGAGTGAAATGATTCCAATCATAGAGTTTGAATGATTTCAGACGGGGCTCTGGCAGGGTGAGTGAAATGATTCCAATCACAGAGTTTGAATGATTTTAGACGGGGCCCTGGCAGGGTGAGTGAAATGATTCCAATTACAGAGTTTGAATGATTTAAGACGGGGCCCTGGCAGGGTAATCATAATTGATACAGATGCGCATTGTATTATATTTTCAACTGTAAATAACATAGCTTACGGATACTCAGGATAAATATTACAATGTGCAGCTGTAAGAACCCAACTTTTGTCAATAATTGATCCTCCGCATTCATGGGTAAAATTGCCGTTTTCGGTTCTGTTGATCTGAACAGAGACCTGCCATGGATGATCTTCAATGTTGGCATTGTCACCATTAACTATCTTTACACTTGTATCAGCCGAAAAAGCCTAAGTTATATTAAAAGATGAATTAAATATAATATGTTCATGGCAAGCCCCAAGTAAAAATATTTAGAGTGCAGAAATGCTACATTTATTTTATCAATAGATCTCCAAGTTAAGACATTTTTTTATAGTGATAATAAAATAACATTTAAGAAGGTTTTTTACGATTTTTATAACGAATTCGAAATCGCTAGGAAAAGAAAGTGTTTAGCGATTGTACAATTACCATCATCAAGTCACACAGAAAGCTGTGATAATTCTAGAAAGGCTATAACTATTCCTTTAAAAAAAGAAATAATACCGTTCCTCCAATTTGTTTCGTCAACATTGATTCTAATTTACATTTGATATCCGTCAAATTGTTGCTATATTGTAGTACACAACATTAATTGTCCTTATATAATTATCGAGAACGTTTCCTTTGTATGTGAACACATATTGATGTTCATTCATAAGGAGCCGTGTGAAAACTCTCAAAATTGAATAATACTCATCATATATTAAATTAAAAGTTCATATACGTACTGTAGACATGAGGAACACTACAAAAATATAAGAAAGTATCTTTACAATTATCAAAATCATTACAATGTATTTTTGTTATGACTATAATTACAATACATTAGTTTGAATCGGACTTATCTTTGGGTTTGTACTTTCATGCGACAATGAAACTGGTTATACATCAGGAGCAATGAGATAAGCCCGTTTTTTGGGGTATTTTGTTTTTGTATGGAACGTGTTGCTCAGTGTCTATGTTTTTTTCATGTTTTGAATACTAATAGTACTGTAGTTTGCCTTTTTTCATTTTTTAGCTTTGCGTTATTCGTAAATATATAAATTCATGAATTCTACCGTTAGTAGAAACCGGAATAAGCGTATTAACACTTGTATGCAAATTTGTCCGCCATTACGTATAATCACACAGGTTCCCGTAAACTTTGACATAACAATTCAAAACATTTGACGTCACAATAAAAAAGTAATTGTTGCTTGACGTCAAAAGGTTATTTGGAGGCGATCTAAGGTCATTTGGAGACAAAATTCAGCTAAATACCAAAAGTGTAAATGTGTTTATTTACTGCAGTGGATGTTCTAAGAATTATTTAAAAGACTTAATATAACTGAACAAATGCTTATTCAGAACTTGATTTTGTTTTGAATGAAACAAAAATAAACTGCCGTTTAAGGATATTTTTGTTGTCTGCTTGATGCGTGTTTAGAATAATATGCACTTGGTCTCGAATTTCTGTGTGTACATGTGATATCTTTTGAATTTTATCTTGATGTGTCTGTTTCTTATTGATTTCAGATATTTGAACATAGGTAAACTATTGTCGACTTAGTATATAGTTAACTTTATTATTAACTTACCGACAAATACACTGACATTAAGCAGTTGATACATCTTTATATTTCCAAACAACACCTCGTCTGCAATTGAAAATAAAACTAACAATGTCAGTTACGTACATCTGATCTAATCCTATACATGAGGGCATTAATCCATTCATCAATAAACCTTTGATTTCTACAAAATATCGTACTCATAACGTTATATATCAGGCCTTGCAGTCATTAAACTTTCCATACTCATACTCCAAAATCAACCAATCAAAATGCTGGATTTCATGTTTCGAGCATGATTTTTGTGCTCCGAGCACTGAGCAAAGTTTTATGACTTCAACCCCAGAATACATGGAATAATGCCCAATGCAATCAACCAAAATAGAAAGATATGTCAACATAACTTTTGAGAGGATGGTAAAGGGTTATTTTCGTGCAACGTGTTTTGCCATTTTTATATCACGTGCAGCCGTGATAAAGGTTCGTTTTTCGTGTTTCAGGAAATCAGTAAAAATATCAACGTTCAAGACATTTTTTATTGTTCGTTCGTCGTGAAAGGGCAATTTCATTTTAAGTTTCTTCCGTGCAGAAATCCTAGCCCTTTTACGCCCCTCTTTTGAGATTCACACGGAATCAAGTTGATGTTAAACATTTAAATAAATTTTATACAAGCTACAGATTAAAGTATCCTATGTTAAACATCTCAGTACATTCACCTATACAAAGATGTTATATTCATCAAAGAACTAATTTCGGGGATAGTTGGTATCACTTTTATTTTTGTTGCTTGTATCTAATGATAATATTTAATGATCCAGACATGTTTCAATTAATTTAGTTTTGCTTTATAGTTATCCCGATAATCTTGCAAAGTGAAGACACGCTATTAACTTACAATTAAATGCATTCATATCCTTTAAGATATCCTATGAAATATCATGGTTGATAATTAGACCAAAAACAAAAAAATAACACAAATCATGAAACAAAACAAAACAAAAGACTCTTGAAGAACCATTTCAAAGGTAAAATACTTTATTTATTTTGACAGTTTTGGCAATTACGAATCTATGTTGTGGTATTTACCTTTTCAGTCTCTAAATTTTAGAAGGCAATTATTGTTTGCATGGTTATATATTTTCTTGTCTGCTTTCAATTTTCTACAGATCAAATGTAGGAGAGTGGATATATTTGACAAAAGTTTAATTATTGATGCCTCGGTCACACCTTAACGGATAGCTCGAACGGATGCCTAACGGATAACTTTTTTTTTCAATCCGTTAATGTCCGTTAGACCTCCGTTCTTATCCGTTAGATGTCCGTCCATATCCGTTGCGTGTCCGTTTAGCGTACGTTTTATCCGTCGACGTCCGTTCTGTCCGGTGGAAATTTTTGAGCATGTTCAAAACTTTGAACGGACTTTCAACGAATAAAATGTCCGTTGAACGTCCAGAAGGCGTCCGTTTTGTACGGTATTGGTCCGTTTCGTTTCCGTTTTGAATCCGTTACGTGTCCGTTTTACAACAGTTAGAGGTCTGGTAGATAAATTCACTAAAGCCTCGGTCACACCTTACCGGATACCACGAACGGACGCCTAACGGATAAAAATAAAAGTTGTCCGTTCACAAATTTTTTATCCGTTGAGTGTCCGTTGATGTACTGACCGAATAAAACGGACGAATAACGAATGCATAACGGACACGCAGCGGATATGCAACGTACGGTAAACGGAAACGTACAGGACAGAACGTATGTCGAACGTTCATCCAACGGACGAGTACCGCATAAAACGGACACCTAACGGAAGTGTACCGGATAAAACGGATGAACAAGATATACTGAAAACGAGCTGATTGATTTTGAAGACGTGTCCTTACTCTAAGATAATAAAAAGTCATGAATTTTAAGAAATCTGACTTACCAATAATTGACATTTCTGACGCGAAATTTTCAATTGGCATTTATCGGTTTTAGATTCGATCATCATCCGTTTTATCCGTTAAACGTGAGGTAGAAGTCCGATTGTGAATTTATCTTCCAGACCTCCAACGGATGTATAACATACACGTAACGCATACAAAACGTAAACGAAACGGACGAGTACCGTACAAAACGGATGCCTCCCGGACGTTCAACGGGCATTTCATCCGTTGGACGTCCGTTCAAAGTTTTGAATATGCTCAAACATTTCCACCGGACAGAACGGACGTCGACGGTCAAAACGTACACTAAACGGATATGCAACGGATATGGACGGACTACTAACGGATAAGAACAAACGTCTAACGGACATGAACGGATTGAAAAAAGTAATCCGTTAGGCATCCGTTCGAGCTATCCGTTAAGGTGTGACCGAGGCTTAACGGACTACTACCGGACGTCTAACGGATAAAACGGATGTTGAACGAATGAGAAACGGACTTCTACCGGAGTTAATACGGATAAAACGGATGATGAACGGATCTGGAACGGATTGGTTCGAGTACACAGTTATCGTCCTTTGATTTTCGTTGTACAGGACAAATATAGTCCCTAGTGTTGACAATGTGTTAGCTGCCAATTTGTTGTATACTCCTTCCAAATTAATTTTTTTATGTTTGATACCTCAAATTGCAAGAAGGGATGAAAATACACTGTAGATAAATTTGGGTAATGGATCTGAAAGTCAAGTAGTGGTTTGGTTAGGTTGAAAAAGGTTTAGTCAAAACATTTACTAAATTTTATCACCGGTATAAGGAAATAATTCGTAAATATAACTCAACATGCAGACATCTTATACGTTCAGGTATTTCACATCCAAAATTTTATGGAAATATTCTTTATAAAGCACAAAAATGTCAGTATTCTCCTCAGAAACTAACAAAACCTTTAAATAGACTTATTAAAAGGGGATATAGTTACGATACTGTTGTCAGGTCATTAAAGATTGCATATTTTGGCTTTAACATTGATTCACTGATAGGGTCTTTGCATCGGAACTAAACACATTTACTTCTAAAAAAAAAAAAAAAAAAAAAAAAAAAAAAAAAAAAAAAAAAAAAAAAAAAACAGTTGTTGGCATGACACGGGTTATGTTCTTCTCATATATTTTATGATAGTATGATACTAAACCCCTAACGGGAGGGATTGTACCTGATATTCATATGATGAAGACATAATCTTTCAATCAGTTTAATTGAGGTCTGGAGCTGGCATGTCAGTTAACTGCTAGTAGTCTGTTGTTATTTATGTATTATTGTCATTTTATTTATTTTCTTTTGTTACATCTTTTGACATCAGACTCGGACTTCTCTTGAACTGAATTTTAATGTGCGTATTGTTATTCTTTTACTTTTCTACATTGGCTAGAGGTATAGGGGGAGGGTTGAGATCTCATAAACATGTTTAACCCCGCCGCAATTTTGCGCCTGTCCCAAGTCAGGAGCCTCTGGCCTTTGTTAGTCTTGTATGATTTTAAATTTTAGTTTCTTGTGTATAATTCGGAGTTTAGTATGACGTCCATTATCACTGTACTATTATGCATATTTTAGGGGCCAGCTGAAGGACACCTACGGGTGCGGGAATTCTCGCTACATTGAAGACCCATTGGTTGCCTTCGGCTGTTGTTTGCTCTATGGTCGGGTGGTTGTCGCTTTGACATATTCACCATTTCCTTTCTCAATTTTATTAAAACAAAATAGCATTTCTGAAGCTGTCAAGACATCTTAACATAAAATTGTCCATATTTTGAGTTAGAGCTGATGAAGTTTTCTATAATTTTTATATAGTTTGTCCCAAAAGTAGTACAACATACTGTAAATATATTATTCAGAAAGGGCAGGTGGGATTTTTTTAATTTTCATTTATTGTCTACAGGAAATGCACTACGAAATAACTGTGGTCTCGGACCTGCCTGTTAGAAATGCCAATTAGATTTCTTAAGGTTCATGAATTCTTATAATTCATAATCGATCTTAGAGTAAGAACACGTCTTCACAATCCAGCAGCTCTTATTCATGCCAGATACTGCCCTTTGGTGGTATTTTGAAGAACAAACCAAAACCAGCTACACAGAAACATTTTGAATATTTATACGATTTACATGTTTTATAATTGTCGACTTTAATTTTTCCGTATATCTTGTTCATCCATTTATGCGGTACGCCTCCGTTATGAGTCCATTTTATGCGGTACTCGTCCGTTAGATGTACGTTCGACATTCGTTCTGTCCGGTACGTTTCCGTTTACCGTACGTTGCATATCCGCTGCGTGTCCGTTATGAATTCGTTATGCGTCCGTTTATTTGGTCAATACATCTACGGACTCCCAACGGATAGCAATTTCGTTAACGGACAACTTATTTGCATCCGTTAGTCGTCCGTTCGTGCTATCCGGTAAGGTGTGACCGAGGCTTAACTTAATGATTATTAGTATTTTAAAAGTTTGTTAAGCATATCACCTTTACTTTTTTCTATAGAAATAAAAGAAGAAATTCCATACGAAATGCCCATAACTTAAGTTATTGCTCACATTAATCTATATCAAAATTTGTTATTAAACCGCTAGCTAACAGATAACATGTAAAAATATCTGTTATAATCCCGCTCATTGTAACCGTAACCAAATCGGGTTTATGTAATATTATTGTAAGACCAAAGACGTCACCAAACTGTGGAGTAATGAATGGGGGAACATATTCACTTGTTATGTAAATATATTTATATAAAAACAAATATGATGTAGAATGCAAAATGACAAAAATACCAAACATTCATGGAATAATTAAAAACAGAAAGTTAATTTTAGAATTGCAAATCAAAGGGTCAAACACACCAAACGAATGCATATTAACAGTTGTACTTCTTACTTGGTAGAGGTATTTTCGTATGGTGGTTTTATAGCGTGCATAAGTGAACGAAACAAACAGTTAATGCATTAACTAACCTTAATTCGAATTTTCGTCGTTGTACCTTCCTCTTCTGTAGTGAAATGTAGATATGAATATCCAGGTATGTATATACATACATCTACGTAGTGCGTGGTATATTGTTGAAGCTGTTACATATTGTTTTGAACATAAAATGTATCAGCATGTCGATACAAATTTACTAATTGACACTTGTTAAGGAAACTGAAATAAGTAAATGTACGTGAATGCTAATTTTTCTTAAGCTCTATTTATATAAAATTAAAAAGAAGGGAAGCTGCAATTAAAATCCATCGCTCAAAGAAAAATCAACATTTCATTAACAATACGAAAAAAGACAAGGTTTAAATAACGTTCAACATAACACTCACGATATAACAAAAAAATGAACAATAAACCAAACAGACACCAACATGAACCCTGGTACTCCATAAAGATGGGTTGTTCCTGTATCAAAAAAAGTAAAATCACAAAAATACTGAACTCAGAGGAAAATTCAACCGGACCCACCATGACATGTGATCACAGTTGTTAATTTCATCAATAAAACAAGGAGGAAGATGTAATGTCAAAAGGCTTGACAATGTTTAAAAAATGTTTTGGTTCAATTTGTACACTTGAGGAAGGAATTGTATTCTTCTTTCCGGGTTTTTAAATAAACAACTATGTTAAATGATATAGTCGATATTAAAAAGAAACTATTTTCACACATACAGCATCGCAACAAGATAAAACAACTCACAGTAAGTTAAAATCTACATTTACGAATCATCTGTTTAATAATGCAACTATTTATCTATCTATCTTTAAGATTGTCAATTATATTGTTTTTAGTAATACAGCCGATTGGTATGTAGGCAAGTCTTTTTAAAAAATTTGTTAAGCATTGATTTTAAACATGTACATGTATATTCTTGTAAAATAATTAACACACAAACTAGCTCTTTTTTATAAACGGACTAGACAGAAAATTTTATATACGATCTTAAAGTATTATGAGGCTCACTTCATACAGAAACTTCTTAGGAAGAAAGATAAGAAGTTAGCAATATCTTTTAACTCTACTTTCCGCTATATAGATGAAGTTCTTTCACTAAATAATTCAAAATTTGGTGACTATGTTGAACGCATCTATCCCATCAAACTAGAGATAAAGGATACACCAGATACAGTTAAGTCGGCCTCATATCTTGACTTACATCTAGAAAATTCACAACTCTACGACGAAAGAGATTATTTTAGCTTTCAAATGTGAATTTTCCATTTCTAAGTAGCAACATTCCAGCAGCACCTGCATAAGGGGTATATATATCTCCCAACGTATCTTGGACGATAATCCGTGCTTTTGGCATGTGTGGGAGGTTTAATTTGTTTGTTACAAAAAAAAAGTATGCGTGTAAGTTTAAGTCGAAGATCTTGAAACGTATACAATGTGCCCTAAACGTATCTAAAACTTATCTGTAGCGTTTTCAACGCGCTTGTAGCGTACGCATTACGTGCGTGCAGCGTACAGGTTTATGCTTGACAAACGCTTGAGCTCGATGAAAATGTTTATGCTGCATAAACATGTCCTGCAATTAAAGCGTTTGCCAAGTGTATACCTTTGCATTTCGACTTACTTCAAACTTATGCTTATCGTTGCTCTGGCGTGCAACTAACGTATACGGAGTTTGTCCATTTCCTCTGTATGTCTGGTGCACACCGGTCTATACGATAATATCTGACGCCGGCATTATAACACATTGCTCTCCTCATATAAGCAAATGTTTAAAGATTGATCAAATTCTTCACAAAAACATTTGTCGTTTGAAATAAGTACCCTGCGGCTGGCGTGCTAAATTATAATCCTGGTACCTTTGATAACTATTTACTACTTTTTGTATCTGTTCTGATTGTGTTTCAAATATTTCAAAATATATTACTGAGTTTAATAAAACTCTACTATATTTCTATGGATAACAGGCTATAAAACGGCAAGTTTTATTTTAGAAAGCTTTTACTTGTATGTTATAACGTTTAGTACTGCTGTGTAAAGACATGATACATAACACACGTTTACACACTGGATTAATTCAGTTCTTTAGTTTAATAGTATACCATCAGATAGTCTGTTGTTAATTATTATTATTTACATACAGATATCAATGTATTTATTTAAAGGAGATTCACTGTTACTCAATGTTTGGTAGTGCAGATGAACAAATCTTTAGAATGTAAAACTATATATAGAGAACAGTAGAAGTGTGTGTTTACGGGAATTGAAGCTGTAGTTTCACGTGAACACGAAACATTTAATAAAATTTGTGTTCCTGGTTAAACTTGGATGTTATGGATTAACTTTAATTAGTGAAATTAATCATATTATTGAGATATTACAAATATTTGTCTCCTGTCTGCTGACGAAAACAATAGGTTAAATAGGTAGGTGAAATTATTTGTTTCATTTTTATATTTACCTTATATAATATGTGTTTCAGTATGAATCTGACCAACTTATATTAGAAGCTATCAGCAGCTTATTTAGACGATTAAATTGTCTTATTTCTTTTCAGTGTTATTTGGATTATTGCCATTGTTCAGTCCTTTTGATGACGATGCTTATTCCCAGTGGGTAAACTTTTTAAATAAAATATGTTATGTATTTATATATTGGACATTTCGATGATGTTATTAATATACTTTGGGTAGAAATAATTTCAGGTATTGTTTCAATCTTTCTGTACTAAATACACCCAGGTTTTACTTTAAGTGCCAGTCTGCCTAAGAATCAGGCAGTGGTGAAAACATGACCAAAAAAACCCACCCTATTTGACATTGATTTCAGTTCATAATATGTAGTTATGCACAAAAATAACATTCGTTTCCATTTTTTGTTCTGGTAATAGAAGATACAATTTGGTTGAAATGTACTAGAAATTAACGAATAAGGGGAGATAACTCTGTAATATGCTATCATTCTAACCAATTTTCAAACCAAGTTATTTGATATTACCAGACACACATGTACGAAAGACTAATACTTTTTAACATGACACATGATGCAGTAATGCAAATATTTTTCAAAGGTATCATTTTCAAAGCTTATAATTTAACGCGCGTTTCATCTACATATGACTCATCAATGACGTTCATATCACAAAAGTTATAAAGCGAAACAAGAAGAAATCTAAAGATCATTGAGGACGCAATATTCAAGATCAACCTGTTTATTAAGCCAAACAAGTACATAATTGAAAGCATTGCAGATCCAAAATTCCAAAAAGGTATGCTAAATAAGGCTAAGGTACATGTACACTATTCCTTGGTTAAGAAAATTATAAAACCATATAATTGTTTTTCATGTCAACACCGATGTTCTTACTACATAGGCGAGAGGTATATGGGGAGGATTGAAATCTCAAATAAACATGTTTAACTTCGCCGCCTTTTTGCACCTGTCCCAACAGTTATCAAAGGTACCAGGATTATAATTTAATACGCGAGACGTGCTGTTCGTCTACACAACAATCATCAGTGACGCTCATATCAAAATAGTTAAAAAGTCAAACAAGTATAAAGTTGAAGAGCATTGACGATCAAAAATTCCGAAAAGTTGTGCCAAATACGGCTAAGGTAATCTATGCCTTGGATAAGAAAATCCTTAGTGTTTTGAAAAAATCAAAGTTTTTAAACAGATTATTTATAAAATGATCACATAATTGATATTCATGTAATCACCGAAGTGCTGACTACTGGTCTTGTAAAACCCTCGAAGACGAAACGTCCACCAGCAGTGGCATCGACCCAGTGGTATAAAAAAATTTCAAAGTTACCAAGATTATATTTTGGTACGCCAGATGCGCGTTTCGTCAGGCGCCTGTTGCTTTTGTAAGTTGTGTATGTTATTTTAATGTTTAGTTCATTTATATGTCTTAGAGTTTAGTACAAAGTCCATTTTCACTGATCTAATACACCTTTTTATATGCCCTTCGGTTGGGTTCTGGTCTCTTTGATGATATCATTGGAATCGGAAAAATGTGTACTTTGAGATTCTTCTGGTAGTCAAAAGAAAAATGTGGTGCAGTTTTTCAGAAATCTTGACCAAAGGTCACATGTCGTTTTCAAGGAAAAACAAATAGAATATCTAACTCCGACTTAAATACCCTTTTTACAGTAGAATGAATGATTTTTTGGGGTTTTGTTTCGAATCCTATTTCTTAAATAAACAACTGAAAAACTTAGTTTACGTCCTATTTAAAAAAAAAATCACTTTAACGTAACCTTAAAGTAGAAGAACAAACATCCACATAATTCAACGAAACAATAAAACATCAGCATAAACAAGTAATTATCAAGTTCAAAATATTACAGGAAAACTATATATTCAGCCCAATCATGGACTGGACACGACTATCCGGAATTTTTTAAAAGTTAATGATTGAATAGCAGAGATTTTTGAAAGTTTATAAATTATAGTTTTAAACCATCTTATCTCATTTAAACATGTGTACAGGAAAAGAAAAAATCCAGTTATATTACTTTATAATAACAACGAAATAAACTATTCATCAGCGCTTTATTGTATGATTTTGGAATCAGAATAAAACACAAAATGTCCCCGTTAACAGTATTTTTTTCCTAAATAATTTGTCATCAAAGGCTTTTAGAATTATCTGTTTCGCCTAATGCATAGAGCATTATGTCTGATATTTGAATAAAACAAAAAAGAAGAATATTCGATTGCAGTTTTTGATGAAAAAAAAATTTGGAAAAAAACAAACTGCATGCCACTAATTATGCTAATGATTTGCATTTGAAGTAAAATTTGGTGACTAAAAGCTTAAATAAAAAAAAATGCACCATACGACGTTTTGATAACAAATTTTAAATTTAAGAAAAATAATTTTTCTATGACTGTGCCAATTGTTAGCAGTGTACCATGAAGTGCCCAATACTAATGGAAACACGGATCATACCGATAACGGAGTTGATTCCGGAAAAAATAAATACTATGAAAAAAATTTGATATTTTTCATGATTTTAATTAAATTTGAAAATTTAGATGTTATTTGAATTACTCTATTTTAAAAATTCATGTGAATTTCACATGAAAAAAATTTACGTGATTTTCATGTGAAATTCACATGAGTTTCACATGAGAATCACATTAAACTCACAAAAATTGTTTTCACGTGAGTTTCACGTATAAGCTCGTTTGAGGTGAAATTGATGTGAATTTCACGTGAGATTCACATGAATTTAAATTCACGTGAAATTGATGTGAGTGAAATTTGCCTGTGTACATATGCTAGTTTACATCATATGTATCATTTGTTTTTATATTGATCAAAATGTTTACATGTATAGGCTATTGTTTCCTCGCATTCACTTCTTCACAGGAGGTAACAGAAATTGCAAAATATTTTGGGACCTTTTTTAAAGGTTAAGTTACTTACTTACGTAAATATTAAGTGTCTCATCTAATTTTGATTTTAAATAAAGGCAACAGTAGTATACCGCTGTTCAAACTCATAAATTCATGGACAAAAAACAAAATCGGGGTAACAAACTAAAACTGAGGGAAACGCATAAATATAAGAGGAGAACAACGACACAACACTACAATGTTACTAACACACAAAGAAACAGACCAAGCATCAGACAAAATCCCACGAGAATAACAAATATAACATCAAAACCAAATACATGAATTTGGGAATTAATGGTCATTTAAACTATTCACAATATGAAAGTCTGCCAATCTTGTATTCATTCATGTCAATCGTAATTGCAATTTTTGAGGAAAATCTTAACAAACAAAACGAGCAAGGCAATCAAAATGTTTACCTATTACGCATTTATAAGTTAGTTCTTAACTATTCTATTCATTTACTAGATATCCAAAACATCTTTACAACATTGTATTATATACTGACATGTCATAAAGGTCTATTTTTGAGATATTCACAATTTGATTACGCCGAAAGTAAAAATATTGTATAAGTACTAAATTTCGAAAAATGTTGTCATTCCTTCTAAGGGTCTAAAGTTCTAAAATCTCACCAAAAGCAAACAACATAACATTATTCTTTTCATGCAAAATATTGGAGCTATGCCTCTCATGATAAAAGACACATTTTATCTTTTCTCGTTGGACACAAAAACACAGACAAATTAATTAAATGCAATTTGCCAATAATTTTACATCATTATTTTACATAATATTTCTATAATAATATTCAGTGTGACATCTTGTGTGTAGGAAACTAAAACAGGAAAAACAGTTATATTTAACAGTTAAAAAATACAAATTACCATTAATTGAAACATTAGAGTACAAACTTGTAATTCATGGGTTAACGAACGTGTACAATGACGAATATTTGCTAAAATGCCAGAAAATTTTAACAGTACATGCAGTTTTGTAAGATAAATGTTCAAAAACAAAGTCTGTAATTTCTTTGGTAATATACAGCAAATATTTCCGAAGAGTGGTTTCCAAATGTGCTTTCGTCACGATAAATCAACACAAATTAGTTGACTTTTACAACGAGTCCTCATTAAAAGATTTTGTGATTTGCACTACGTAAATAAAAGTTTCCAAACCTTTCATTCATTTTTTTTTTACAGAATTCATATTTTCAGTATCATCTAACTCCGTGTTTACACTGACCTTGACAATGTTATACACAATAAAGTGGGCAATTAAACATGCAATATCAACGGTTTTTAAGATTAACAATTTATAAATGATATGTTGACGGATTTAAACAAAGTTTCTTATTGTATGTGCCTATTGTCAACGATTTGAAAAACAATCATGAATTAAATTAAGTGACTGTCATATTGTATAAATATTTGGCTTGGCTTATAAATACACCTTATCGTTAGTTTTCCGCCATTACTGGACACCACACAGGTTTCCGTAAAATGTTGACATCATAATACAAAATATCTGACGCCAAACAGAAAAAAGTTATTGTTGTATGACGCCAATAGTTCAAGCAGGGGAGATTCTCGGGTCAGCGGGGAATAGCGATAAGGTGTATGGTGCTATATAGTATCGTTCCATTTGTTAAGTGTTTAAACAGATCTAGAGACTGGAATATAACATAACATAACATAATAATTTAAAGAGAATTTGACCTTTAAGTGTTGCTTGTATATATATCAATATTCGAAAATGAAGCGGCAAGTAAACAAAAAATGTCTTTAACATGATAATAGTGTCTTTCCTATATCCCTTATGTAAATCACAAATCACTTGAAGAGAAACTGGAATATGACCATCATAATAATTTAATAGCTGCATCGGATAGAAATCGACCTTATGCAAGTGTACGTTAATATGTATATGTATAAAAATCTGCTTGATTTTGGAATATTCATAAACGAAATACAATGAAATATTAAATGAAGTTCGGTTCGTCTTGTAGCATTCGAGTAACAATTTAACTTGTAAACAGTCCCATACCTTCCGTAGAATTCATTTTCAAAACAGAAATAGGTTTACAAATGTATTGATGTTGATTTGCACAAGGTCGATTTCTATCCGATAAAACTTTAGGCCCCTGAGTGTTACTTTCATATAAATTAATATTCATCAAAGAGTCTGCAAATAAACCCCACATGTGTCTTCAGCATTATAATAGTATTTCAATAGTGTTGTTTACAAGAACACGCGTGTGTCGATAAGGCTTTGGGGATTAACTTTTTTTTATACTGGAGGTTACAAAATTTGAGGTCAGTTCTGGTCTTGACAAATTCATCACTATATGCATTCCCTTCATTTTAAGTATGTTGTTTATTTCATCTTTATATTGACTTACCAAATAATATCAGTTTGGAAGAAAGAATAAAAATAAAGGGAAAACATAAAATCCAGCGAACTGCGTCAGATTCAAGACCCGAAATCAAGGGAAAAAAACACCTTGGGCTATGAATCATAAATTTGGGTTGCAAAACGATTGATTATACATTATTTAAAGACGTTTTTTTTATCTTTCTAAAATTTGAACACTGACTAGTAGATCACAATGTGATAATGTTAACAGTAATAATTTGAATGCACAAGATGTGGATTTCATCAATGAACTATCAATTTCTGTCAGATTTGACAACCATTTTATTTCTCATTAAAGAATCAAACATTTCACCATTTATAAACAATAAACAACTTCACTTAAGGTCATATACAATGATAATTAGCCACATCAATATAACAACTATTTAAGCATATACATGTATATACGGGTAAGTTCGTATATAGAAAACAGTTTTGGAAATTTACGTAATTTTATATAATATATAAATATCACAACAAAGGCACTACTTGAATTAATCAACTTAAACGGAATTTGATTAAAAAACAAATAGCAATAGTGTTTGGTGGATTTCTTTCATGCTTGATTCTTTATAGCAAATCCTTTAAATCTATATTTCAGCTAATAATATTTTATTGTGATTTCATCAAGTAATATATAACGAAAGCCGTATACAAATTAATTTTACTTTAGAAAATTACCAAAATGGTCCTATGATATGATATGATTGTTGTGCACATAAGATGAAAAACGTTTGAGATAACTTATGAGTAGAAGTAGACATTTAATATTAGGGGTCTCTGTTCTCAAACCTGCATAAAAGGTAAATAATTACATTAGATGTATGTTTCATAATGATACTTTATTCTGATAGGCTAACTGCACATCACGTGTTATTCCGTAAGCAATTGCATTGCTCAATAAAACTTCATACATGATAACACGTGGTCCCACAATAAAGTGCACAGGTGAATTAAATAAAACATTAATAAAATTCGTGTTTTCATGATCATTGCTAAATAATGTAAATATAAGTATTGAATGCTTCTTTTTGTAACTTCAGAGGGTTGTAAAAGCGTTGACCGTGCACACATGTTTAGTATGAAGCTCTTCCGAAGTTACAAAAAGAAGCATTCAATTCTTAAGTAATGCAACAGTAGTATACCGTTGTTTAATTGCCGTCATAAATCGATTAAGCAGAGGCAAATCTAAAACCGCGGGAAACACTATTAGAGGAAAACATCATTACTATAGAAACACTGAACTGCAACAAAAACAAACGCCAACAAATGTCGAACCGGAAGTTTTGAAAGCTAAAACTATATTGATTTATCATTATTTTTTAAACCTTTTAAACATTTTGAATTAAAAAAAGATGAATTATTTTACTTTTAAGGATGAGATTACATCATTTTGCATTCATAAGTTAATTTTTGTATCATTATGTAAATATATAATAAAATGTGAAAATTCTTACCTATTATGTTTTTCTTGACATGCAAGATGTCGCATTTAGTTATATTTCATGTACAAATATTAAAAAAATATACATGTACAAACTCTGAAAAAATGTATTCATATACATGTTATTGCAAACGTAATTTGTCAAGCAGAGAATGCATCATCATCTAAATTGTTATAAAAAAAAAAAACTACTACAATTCTCATTACACTAATCGACAAAATAATTTTAATTTCGACAATATTGTAAAAGATAGACAATCTATCTAATATTGGCTAATTTAAAATAAAGACGATTGAAATATAAGTGCGATTCAAATTAAAAAACAACATAATAAAAATAATACCTTTTAGCAAAACGTATTCAAAGCTTCAAATGGAGGTTCATTATGGACCAGATCATAACATAGTTCAACTTGATTAAGTTTTGGGCCCTTAATATTAACCTATATGTATATGAGTATTCGTCAATGAGCCTGCAACCTAACAATAATGTCCCTTAAACATTAGAATAGTGTCTATTCAATGTCACTAAATGAATGTCAATCGAAAAGTGCTTAGAAAAGAGACTGAAAGATGGCAGACATTATTATAATGAGATATTTTGATCAGAAGCTTTCCTTATTAATTACATTCAAACTTTGAGTAGGTCTAAGGTATAAATGGTAAATGGAAAAGCGACAATGCGTTTTGAAAGGTAAGTATATCCATAGTCTTAATAAAATTATTTTTGGGGAAATAGCTAGCCCCGAGACTGTAAAACAATGTGGATGCGCAACTTGATTTTTTAATGAAAAATATGTGGTATTTTTACGTAGTTTTTACAACCACTGGTTCGATTCCAGTATTTGTTGAAAAGGTTATCACTAGCCCAGTTAGCCGACTTTTTTGTGCTGCCATGAAAAGAAATTCAAATGTTCTTATTCTGTTCTTAATTCACCTGTGCACTTTATTGTGGGACCACGTGTTATATATATATATATACAACTCGTCTAAACATCAACCCAACAATGTTAGATCTGTAAATTTGCTTTCGCAAATTTTTGGTTCTTCCCTCGCCGGGATTCGAACCCATGCTACTGTGATATCGTGACACCAAATCGCCTGCACTGCAGCCTTCCCGCTAGACCACACGACCACCTGGGCCCTCAAAAAAAGAGCTTTCGCTGGCCGTGTGTTACCTTTCCTCGTTAGTTTTAATCTAGCGGCGTACTACAGTACATGATATATAAGGCATGAAGATGTTATTGTTACAGATCAGCTAAATTATCTATAGTAAAGGATCCTACAAATTAATGTAATATACAGTCACAGAAAATAATTATATTTATAAGTACGTCTGAGTCAGTGACAACTCTACAACAGATGTATCCATCGGATCGCCATCAATGATGGTGATACATGGCTGTGTACATAATGTATATACAACTCGTCTAAACATCAACCCAACAATGTTAGATCTGTAAATTTGCTTTCGCAAATTTTTGGTTCTTCCCTCGCTGGGATTCGAACCCATGCTACTGTGATATCGTGACACCAAATCGCCTGCACTGCAGCCGTCCCGCTAGACCACACGACCACCTGGGCCCTCAAAAAAAGAGCTTTCGCTGGCCGTGTGTTACCTTTCCTCGTCAGTTTTAATCTAGCGGCGTACTACAGTACATGATATATAAGGCATGAAGATGTTATTGTTACAGATCAGCTAAATTATCTATAGTAAAGGATCCTACAAATTAATGTAATATACAGTCACATAAAATAATTATATTTATAAGTACGTCTGAGTCAGTGACAACTCTACAACAGATGTATCCATCGGATCGCCATCAATGATGGTGATACATGGCTGTGTACATAATGTATATACAACTCGTCTCAACATCAACCCAACAATGTTAGATCTGTAAATTTGCTTTCGCGAATTTTTGGTTCTTCCGTCGCCGGGATTCGAACCCATGCTACTGTGATATCGTGACACCAAATCGCCTGCACTGCAGCCGTCCCGCTAGACCACACGACCACCTGGGCCCTCAAAAAAAGAGCTTTCGCTGGCCGTGTGTTACCTTTCCTCGTCAGTTTTAATCTAGCGGCGTACTACAGTACATGATATATAAGGCATGAAGATGTTATTGTTACAGATCAGCTAAATTATCTATAGTAAAGGATCCTACAAATTAATGTAATATACAGTCACAGAAAATAATTATATTTATAAGTACGTCTGAGTCAGTGACAACTCTACAACAGATGCATCCATCGGATCGCCATCAATGATGGTGATACATGGCTGTGTACATAATGTATATACAACTCGTCTAAACATCAACCCAACAATGTTAGATCTGAAAATTTGCTTTCGCAAATTTTTGGTTCTTCCCTCGCCGGGATTCGAACCCATGCTACTGTGATATCGTGACACCAAATCGCCTGCACTGCAGCCGTCCCGCTAGACCACACGACCACCTGGGCCCTCAAAAAAAGAGCTTTCGCTGGCCGTGTGTTACCTTTCCTCGTTAGTTTTAATCTAGCGGCGTACTACAGTACATGATATATAAGGCATGAAGATGTTATTGTTACAGATCAGCTAAATTATCTATAGTAAAGGATCCTACAAATTAATGTAATATACAGTCACAGAAAATAATTATATTTATAAGTACGTCTGAGTCAGTGACAACTCTACAACAGATGTATCCATCGGATCGCCATCAATGATGGTGATACATGGCTGTGTACATAATGTATATACAACTCGTCTAAACATCAACCCAACAATGTTAGATCTGTAAATTTGCTTTCGCAAATTTTTGGTTCTTCCCTCGCTGGGATTCGAACCCATGCTACTGTGATATCGTGACACCAAATCGCCTGCATTGCAGCCGTCCCGCTAGACCACACGACCACCTGGGCCCTCAAAAAAGAGCTTTCGCTGGCCGTGTGTTACCTTTCCTCGTCAGTTTTAATCTAGCGGCGTACTACAGTACATGATATATAAGGCATGAAGATGTTATTGTTACAGATCAGGTAAATTATCTATAGTAAAGGATCCTACAAATTAATGTAATATACAGTCACAGAAAATAATTATTATATAAGGTAACACACGACCAGCGAAAGCTCTTTTTATTAGAGCCCAGGTGGTCGTGTGGTCTAGCGGGACGGCTGCAGTGCAGGCGATTTGGTGTCACGATATCACAGTAGCATGGGTTCGAATCCCAGCGAGGGAAGAACCAAAAATTTGCGAAAGCAAATTTACAGATCTAACATTGTTGGGTTGATGTTTAGGCGAGTTGTATATACATTATGTACACAGCCATGTATCACCATCATTGATGGCGATCCGATGGATACATCTGTTGTAGAGTTGTCACTGACTCAGACGTACTTATATATATATATATATATATATACGTAATGGTACCTGTTGTTAACAGTAAGTTCATTTGTCTCTCTCACGATATATTTTTCAGATTTCTTGTCCCGATGCATTTTTGGACCTATAGTTATTTTCAATATTGGTTATTTCGTTTTGATTTACGTATATGTTTATTAATATTAAATCGAACTTCTATCTCTAGAACAGGAACGTCTTCTTCCAAAAGGTTTGTTCGACACGTCGACTTTTCGTTATCCTAAACAATATTACTGAAATCCACATAGTTTGTGATATTTGTGAAGAATAGATAGATTTATTTGAATCCACATTAGACTTTTTCAATATTTTCATTCTTTTAAATGAGAGTTCTGAATTTGGGAATTATACAACAGTCTGTTATGTAAATTAGTTTCAAGGTTTTCTGTCTGTTGACAAATATTGAATATTAGTCAAACCCAATATTACAATTAATAATTTTAGTTTTCTGAACCAATGTCATTTAGTAAATTGTAATCGACGTGCTATATTTTTTATGTTGAAAACGACATGTAACACCTTTAACAACATACCACGAATTACGTAGATGTATAGATGTTTATAAACCTGGTTGTTCAGATCATTATATCATAACAGAAGAGGTGGATACAACTTTGAAATTTTAATTAAGGTTTGATAATTTATAATTATTATATATCTTTTTTAATTGTTGACAAATTCGTCTTAAACGATGTTGATGTTTATTTTACAATTATATTATATAATGAAAGATGTTTTGACTGCTTTGATGAACGAAAAAAAAGGACTTATTTAATCTTAGCTGTTAGCATTAATATATAACTTTTCATATAGAATACACAGAAGATTGCAACAGGTATGGGCAACTAATATATACTAGTACCTATGTGGAGTTATTTTCCTCTCAGTCTCTCTTTTGACCAATTAATCATGACGATACCAAGTTTCAATTAAATTTGCTTCAAGGCATACAATAATGACCTGACTGTGTTATCATATGCTACTCTAATTTACTTGATTCGTTTGATAGTTATCATGCGTGCTCCTGTGGATAAGGAAAAAACGATCTTGTCATCTTCTTGTTTTTAGATTTAATCACGAAAATATCGTCGTAGACGCACATTATAACTTTCGAAACAAATCATGTAAACAAAATTAAATGTATCGATACATTTGAGGGACAATATTTAAGATAAATTTTACAATACAAAACTCTTTAAAAAAATCATACATGGACCTATGACTATTCATTTTTCGTGATATAGGTACATGTATCACGATTTCTGCACTGGTTGTGTCAGTTCTGAATTCATTACATCTATAAATATCGATACTTTTTACTCGATCAAATGATGAATTGATTAATTATTGCCGACCACGTTCTTCTTGATAAGGGGAATATACTATTTAATGCTGACTAAGTTCTCTATTTAAACAAATGTATTGCCGATCCAAAGTGCTTTTTTGCGATGAAACTGTCACACATATATAAACAAATAAATCACATATCCCCCCCCCTCTTTTATTAACTAAGTTGATATAAATTTCCTACAACGTGGCTTGTATCTTTTATACACCGTCACAATTCTAGTGTGTCTTGTAATGCTGTATTAACAGTGATAAACATATTGAACAGAACAATGATTGCATAATCTAGATTAACTAATGAGATTTATAACACTTTACAAATTAGACTTAGAGCGAAGTAAGTCAGAAATAATATCCGCCTTCAGAATGATCGGTGAAATAGTATGCCAATCCTGCAAAGTTTTTGGCGATGTATAAGTCAGATAATACAAATGTTAAGGTTTGTTTTGTTGTATTACACACCACGGGGTTTCAGAAATGTCCAGTAGAAGACTTCTTTATGATCGGTCTTTCATTTGATCAATCATGACGCCCATGGTGTGTTATACGACAAGTAAAACCTTAAAATATGCATTATCTGTAACAAATTGAAAGCCGTGCTAAATTTTAAGTAAAATGTAAAGAATTCATACTTCAAAAAATTGTGAAAATGATATATTCTTGTTAAGTTAGTTATCAAAAACTCACTAGTTATATTCTATATTACAGTTTTTAATTTTTAACTATGATGGTAAGTAATTTCAGTTGATCACAGTGTACTGAGTTAGGAAAACAAAAACGTTGTCCATCTTACAAAACTCCTTAATAAAAGCTTAAGGCAATGTTATAACGAATGAAAATAAGAATGGAAATGTGAAATATGTCAAAGAGACAACAACCCGCCAAATAGCAGTTAACAGCGGAAGGCTACCAATGGGTCTTCAACGCAGTACAAAAAAACTCACATCCGGAGGGGGCCTCGGCTGGCTTCTCAATAAAAACGTGTATCAGATCAGTAAAACTGGACGTCATAACTAACTCCAAAACATATATATGACCTAAAATTTAAAAAAAACAAGACTAACAAAGGCTCCTGACTTTGGACAGACGCACAAATGCGGCGGTGTAAAACTTGTTTTGTGAGGTCTCTACCCTTTTTCTATTCCTCTAGCAAATGTTGAGTAAAGACATCAATAAAACTGATCGAAATATTATGTCTTTATCTTATGAAATAAGTTATTTTAAGCAGAATTGGTTTTTTTCAGGATTCTTTTATAATCGTTTTTTACGATTCTTTTGTTTTTATGTTTTTTTGTTCTTTTTATGTTTGTCTGGTTATTTTATTCATTCTAATTTTGTTTTAAAACATTATTATTATTTTGAAGCGTATTTCAAATGGGTACGCTTGCTTCAATTTAAGTGAGTGTTGCGTTTTCACTTTTAAATATAATCGGAATAACTACAAAGTCAAACTAAAGTATCGAAACATGTCTTGGTTATTATCTGTTGTAATTGAATACAGCCAATGAAAATAAAGGCAGTCTGTTTACTGTTTTTATCGATACGATTGGTTCCTTGATGAATATACCACCTTTATATTTGATATTGTGTTGAGATAAAAACAATAAAAAAATGATAAAACAGCAACCAAAACATGCATAAGAGTATGCATCTATCAAAAAGTCTTTTTCGTACATTTTTTTGAAGATTTTATATCTTGCTGTTGAACAGTAGATTTGGCAAAGTATTCAAACAATTTTTTTCCTGTAACGCAAACATTTATTTGGGGAGTTGTTATAGAAATAATAATTTCTGACACCTATTGGCAATACAGCAGATACATTGAAAAGAGTGTGAGAAATATCACAATAAGGGTGCGATAGTTTGTAAAGGTTACTGATAGATCGATTGACAGCTTGAAGTTATCATTTTCAGGGTCCAATAGTCGTCAAATACAGGTAATTGGTTATGAAAGTGGATTTGTTTCCAATTTCAGACGTGTGGTTGTAAGAAGATGTATCGAGTGATCATTGTCAGTGTATTTGTCGGTAGGTAAATGATGTAGTTGTTCATGAATTCAATTGACAATAGTTTACAACATATTTTCAAACACAAATGTATCGTAAAATAATTGATTAAAAAAAGAATATAAGTCAAGATAACAAACCTAGGGAATCAAATGAATTCCACAGAATCCGAACCATCGATAGAGTTTGCGTCAAAAAGTAAGCATTAATCATACAATTAAATGGATTTTAGTCTTTTGAAACAATTCTGATCTTAACATAATCGAAAAAGTGTGAACAATCAATTATTAAGGTATGTTTAATTTTAATTAATGTTCAGATACATCCGATGCGTTATATTCGATACTGTTCAGACCATTCTCAAGAGTCAGTCTAGTACAGGAATATTTATAGCAATACTAATATTACTTAAACTAATGCATTCGGAAATTAAATGTAAACTAATACATTGTAATAATCATTATTATAACGTATACAAATCATTATGATGTGTTTGTAGTGTTCTACATGGCTACAGTGAGTATATGAATATTTTTTCCGATATATGATGACAATTAAACAGTTATTATCATGGTTCCTTATAAATGAACATCAAGGTATTCGATATGATCAATTGTTTTATATGTTTATATATATTTCAGCACTATCAAATATTGTGCTGGTCCGTTTAAATTGATCAAGAGTATCGGACTTCCCAATAAGTAATTTCCACCGTTAACCTTAAAACAGAAATCGAATTCAATTTAATTTGGAGTATACCACATTTTCCGCGTGTGAAGTTCAAAACCTCAGTGTCGAAGGGGAAGTGATATGGTGATTGAAATACGAAACCACGTGGTTACTAAGCCAACTGTAGACATTTACTATCTTTAATAAAGTAAGAGAACTTTAACATTGAAAATGAACTGTCTGTAAAATGTAGAACTATTTGACTGCCTATGGGGTTCGATCCAATGGTTGTAAAGTATAGCTTTTTTGGGTTTAAATTTCAACTATTTTTTTCTATGTTTTGCATCGTTAAGGATTCAAACTGTTTCAAGTTTAAGCGTATCAAAGAAAAGGCATGTATTTTAGTGATATTTTCAGGTTAGAGCGTTTCTTGACGAATCTTATCATACAAAGTGAATCGAGCACACACTACTTATAAAATGTTAAAGTTATGTATAGGTACAAATCACCTTTAATTTTATATCAAAGTTGCGAGAGGAAATGGGGAATGTGTCAAAGCTACAACAACCCGACCATAGAGCAGACAACAGCCGTAGGCCAATGGACCTTCAATGTAGCTAGAAACTCCCTCACCCGTAGGCGTCACCCTTGTTCTAAAGTACAAAGTGTTTAATTGTTTTATCTAAGAGATCCAGCTGTTATTTCTCCTATAAAATAACTTTTGAATCATCATTTCTACATAGCAAACACTTAAATCATGGCATTCGAGTTTTTTTCAGACTCAACTAGATAATCTGATGATGCTAGTTGTGTTGTTGCAAAAGGATAACTGGCTTTAATTTTTTTTTATAATGACAATTGTATCAACGCTATAATGGAATAGTTTTAATTTCGTGATTTGTTAATAACAAGTTTATTTTCGATATAAGGAAGCTAATTTTACTTGGTGGTTTATTGATTTATTATGTAACATTTATATAAACGAAATGTCTTTTTTTCGGGTTTGATACAGAATATACAACAAAAACTTATTTTTAATGAATTTGATATCATTACTTAGGTTTCTACGGCTGTTGGTGTTAAGATTGTTAATGGTGACGATGCTGATATAGAAGATCATCCATGGATGGTCTCTTTTCAAATAAGAACAGATGGAGTAAAATATACCCATCAATGTGGAGGAGCAATTATTGACAAAAGCTGGGTTCTTACAGCCGCACATTGTAATCTGTATTATTCATACAAGTAAGCTTTTTTATTTAATGTTTATATATAATTTGGCATTTGAATACAACGTGTACCACATGTGAATCAGTTAAAGTTATGTTTATGTAAACATTATCTTCAATTGTATGTTATCCTTGTTCAAATCGTTTAATTATCTTATCAAAAAGATCCATGCCAACTACAAATTAAACCCCCAAAATTTTAAAATAACATTTCTACAAATCAAACATAGTTGTCTTCATTTAGCTTTTTTTCCCAGACTATAAAAACTGTTACAAGTTATGACAAATGGGTTTTTATTCTTCAACAACTCTGTTTGATTTCGTGATTTCATACTGAGGTTTGTTGAGCTAAACAAGATTACATTTATTTGGTGCTTTCATAATTCCAATTGTTTTTCACATGTAAGGAACTGTTTTGAACTTTCTGCCCTAGTCATGTTATTGTAAATTGCAATGAAACTGTACAAACTATGTGATCTTATGACGATAGTGGTATTGTTGCAAATGATAACTGTCTTCAAGTGTAATTTTGATATAATAATTGTACTATCGCTATAATCGAATTGTTTTCATTTCGTAATTTGAAGACAAGGTTATATTCGCAATACGGAAATTTGAAATGATTTGATTTCTTCATTTTGTTTTGTATCTTGAATTCTTCATCACGTCGATCACTGCTGACTTATATAGTTATCAAATGTCCCATGAATATAATGTAGTCCGCCAGACGCGCGTTTCGTCTTCATAAGACTCATCAGTGACGCGCATATCAAAATATTTATAAAGCCAAACAAGTACAAAGTTGAAGAGCATTGAGGATAAAAAATTCCAAAAAGTTATGCCAAATACGGCTAAGGTTATCTATGTCTGGGATAAGAAAATCCTTAATTGTTCGACAGATTCAACGTTTTGTAAACAGGAAATTAATAAACACGACCACATTATTGATATTCATGTCAACACCAAAGTGTTGACTACTGGGATGGTGATACCCTCGGGGACGAATCGTCCACTAGCAGTGACATCGACTCAGTGGTGTAAATACAAATGTACCAGGATTATAATTTAGTACGTCAGATGCGCGTTTCGTCTACATATCAAAAAATGTATAAAGCCAAACAAGTACAAAGTAGAAGAGCATTGAGGATCCAAAATTGAAAAACGTTGTGCCAAATACGGCTAATATGCCAGTAAGTTATAAGATTAATGCATCTTTTTTTTAAATGTCTACTTAGTATATATGTATTTGCTTGTTGTTGTGCATTGAAATCTATCAAAATAGGTATAAAAGTATTTACCTTATAATTCCGCTTGTAAAGAAGCTGTTTTGACAACTTGTCTTTTTTTTTATATAATATCGCTGTTTCATTTTAGGGTGAAGGATATGCAAATTGCAGCTGGAAGCGCTTTTTTGAGTCAGATGACAGATATTATACCATTGAAACAGATCTATTATGTAGGCACTTTAATGCTTGAGCTTTTGATTTTGCCATTTGATTACGGACTTTCCATTTAGAATTTCCCCTGGCAATTCGTTTTTTTTTTGTTGTTGTTGTTTTACTTTTTTAGCAGTTTATATCATATCCCACTTCATATAGGAATAGGACAACATTGCTATCGACCGGTTTTTCGTGCCTTCATTGGTATTCCCGTACAACATACATTCCATTATTATATTCAAGTATCTTTTTTCAGTTTAACTGAACATAATTTCTAAATATTTAGCTACCCAGATCATTTGTTTTAACATGTTACTTTTGGATCTTCACGTAAAACTTTGTAACAAAAGTATAGCAGTAAGGTTTTTTTGACATCTTATTTCTATAGTTTTCTTTTTAAGATGTCTCTCCTCTCCAAACAGTTAGATATCCATATCAATACTCAAGGTCTGGCGATTGAAAGTTTTAGTTGTTAAGTGTGCTTCTTTCAGCGGTAGATACTGTATGTAGACAAGCTTTTACTGTCCTTTTCAAATAATTATCTCATGATGTCATCAAGAGTTGGTTTGCCGTAATATGATATCGGTTTCACAGATGATATCGAATATGTTCGTATCAAGAACCCTGTTTCTTTTTCCTAGAATTTGGCCTTTTTAGTTTGTTACATTTCAGGAGTTGATATAAATATTTTGCCTCCTCCTATCAGACATTGTTTTTTGTTGAAAGCATTTTCATGTTATTGCATAAAACTATAACAGATCACGATAATTTGAATATAACGTTAATAACAGTCAATTAATACTTCATGATAGATAAAACTTTGTACCTCAACCTGTTGACAGGTGAACAAATCCAGCGCTAGTGAGCATTAATTATTCAAAAGTTACGTCTTGTTTTCAAAAAAACGTAATAGTAATATAATAATTTGATCAGTACATGATGCTGCCTAAGCTTCCAGATAATTTTGAGATAAAAATGGTTTATTTAATTTCAAAAGTGCTATTCGAAGACAAAAATATAATTTAAATTGATTTCTTTTCATTTTTGTTTTGTGTCTTCTAAATGTCAATTCAAAATGATTAGCCATTTTTAGTAGATTTTGTTGTTTCATAATGGTTAAACCTCTCACTTATATGTGTCAATAATTTTCAGTGGATTTCAAAAAATTACGATTACATAACACTTTCCGAATGCAGAAACACGACTATTTCTATATATTGTTTAATTTTCTCGGGAATGTAATTTTAATAAACATTTACAAAGTAGGTTCCGGCTTTGAAAGATATAATACCAAATACATATTGAGGGAATTTTACGACATATAAGGATTCCATAATATTTACATTACGAGAACATTCCGCGTTCAAAAATACCATAAAATGCCTGTACAAATACAAAAGAAACATCATCGTGCCTATAAAAGAAAATTAATTAACTTACCATGTGCAGCTTAAATAACTTAGCGTTTGATGTAGTCTTAGACATCACACAATAATAGATATATTTGTAAATATGTGAACTACATTTTATGCATAAAATAAATGAACTGTATTAAATATATTTCAGCCCGATAACTATGATAGAAGTCTCGAGCATGACATTATGCTACTGCAGCTCAAAACGCCGCTTAAATTCGGGTCTACCATCAATAAAATCGACCTTGACACTGATATAGGAAAAGATTATACAGGAAACTTGTGCACTATTACAGGATGGGGACCAACAAATATCACAGGTAGTATGATTGATATGATTGAAACCTAAAATTATCTACAAATTATTAACTGTGCATCTTACAAAACGAAAATGTTTTGGCGTTCAATTTTTCACGTTTACAATCAAAAATAAATCTTCTGAAATCAAGTACGAGTATAGGAATACAGATACCTCAGGAGGTTTTTTTTCATAGATTCAAAGATATCAAGGTACATGAATATTTGACAAATTAGTTTGTTTTAGTCGAACATTACAATTTGTGTTGAAAACATAATCATCAATGAAATTTCTTTTTGCTCAACACAGGCCAGGCAACCGTATTCTATACGCATTTTCCAAAGAGATGAGCAAACACAACCATATTAATTTCTATCACTATTTAGTTTGAATTTCAATTCATTTGCTTACAGCGAGGAAAAACCTGATCGTTTGCAGAGAGTTACCTTGCCTGCTATCAGTAATGCAAAATGTGGAGCTAAATACAGTTTTTTCGCAGAGACATATTGGAAGAACAACATCATTTGTCTTCAGGAGGAGGGAAAGGATTCATGTCAAGTAACTACATTCATTATATTGCACGCCAATTTTCAAATCTAACATTATTCTGATACATGGCATTTAAATAATACTTCTAAGACGCCAGGAAACATACATATACATATTTCAAAAGTTTCGAAACTTCATAGCATGCACTTTATTTTTTTCTTTTCCTACATTAGTTTGTTTGTTTTTGGTCAAAAAAAGTTTAATTAAGGTTTTTGTGTGATAGTGTAATGTGATAATCTAGACACTAAAATTCAAAACAAAGTCATGAAATAATAAAACTTTTGGTAGACCATGTTATGAACTACCGACATATCTACCATCACACCTCAGTCTAATCAGAATTTAGTACATTTGTTAATGTCATGACCAACATTGTAGCGTGATTTTTCATTACTGAATATTTTAAATGACTGACTCAAAAGTAAATCGTTATGTGTGTGATTTATTTCCAATTCAATCGTGATAATGATTTGGTCCCATAACGCTGTAATCTCGTATTGCATTTCTTTAAGACAATATTTTTTAATAAAACAAAATCGCAACTGCTTTATCTCAAACTTATTTTTACAGTGTAGCGTATTACTTTTGGTACACCATATTTCAAAATTATAAAACATTCTACCTTAAGGGTGCAAACTATTAAGTTTGATAGCTTCAGACATACTAATTGTGACATTTTTAATCTAGACCAATACAAATCACTGCTGAACATCAAGATTAACATATGTTATTGCGAAAAATATTTAGAAAAACCTTTGGTAAGTGAATAAAAATGTTTGCAATTTATTCACTGTTTACACAAGGGACTATATTCTTAGACAATGATAACCAAAAGACGATTGTTGTGTCATCAGACCTTATAGTCTAAGTTAATTAGTTGCAATAACGACAATATTTTATATTTGTGTTTATTGTCTGCTGTTTGGACATATTGAGTGTACCATTTGGTGCGGTGTTTGATCAAATTCAATGTTTTCCACCAAGAAACATTATTTGTTTCGTTGTTTTATTATTTGACATTATTTGGGCTTGTTTCCTCTACACTAGTTACTTTTTTTAAGAAAACATTATGCACTTGCAGCGAAAATCCCAGTCTTTAGGTTTCTATGTTGTGTTTTGCGGTCTTTACATGTTGTTTTTTACATGGTGTTGTCAGTTAATGTTGTGTTTTGCGGTCTTTACATGTTGTTTTTTACATGGTGTTGTCAGTTAATGTTGTGTTTTGCGGTCTTTACATGTTGTTTTTTACATGGTGTTGTCAGTTAATGTTGTGTTTTGCGGTCTTTACATGGTGTTGTTTACATGGTGTTGTTTACATGGTGTTGTTTACATGGTGTTGTTTACATGGTGTTGTCAGTTAATTTGACTTCGATGTTTGTATGTCTCTTTTGGTATTTCTTTTAAGGATGTTCGCTACTTTGTTAAAAAATAACAAGCTTTTTAAAAGACTATTATGAATTGATAGTATATTAATAAAGAAACTCAAAAAGTAGAAAAAAATGGAGGGTCCGTGTGCTCATTTTCGAGTTATAAGCAATTGAAAATTTGGCGGGAAATAATTCTCTCTAGATTTTTCATATATTTAACATTGTCACCTTATTTGTTTCAAAAACTATGTAAAAATAACAAGAATTTTATAAAATTTTGAAATATGGCTTTTTAAACTTTATTTAATAAAATTATGAAAAGAAAAGTAGGGGTTAGTGGGCAAATTCTTTTAATGACAATACATGGATAAAACCAGAGAATTCCGAAAATCTGGCAAAAAATCAAAAAATGGAGGAGCAAACATCCCTAAGCAGAGTTGACTTCCATTTGGTGATAGAAATAAGAGTTAAACTGGTCAATTTGCTTTTAAAGATTGTTGCTCTGTATTCTCTCTTTTTTATCTTAAATTGTATATTATTTTTCATCAGGGTGATAGTGGTGGACCTGTAATTTGCAATAACGTAAAAAAGCTCGTCGGAACACTATCATTTGGGCTTGAATGCGATGGAAGCACACCAAGTGTTAACACTAGAACTTCTGCATACTTAGACTGGATTAAAACCACAATTAATACAAATGAGAATAAAAAAAATAACAAGGATAAGAAAGATACGAAAAGCAAGAACAATACGAAGGGAAAGAGAAAGAAAAACAGAAAAAATAACAGACTTTAAAATTGAAACGTGAATACAATGAATTTGAATAAAAAATGCTAGTAATTTATTATGTTGTTGTTGACTTATTTCTGTCAGATTTTTAATTTACACACATAAATTAAATTGAAGAACGAGGTCGCAAACTCAAATGACTGAAATTGTAATACGATTATTTAACACTTTAAAACAAAATGCACAAATTTGTTTTGAACAATATAATAGCACCTTTGACTTTTCGTGTATGGTTGAACAATTGTTTCTAAAAAATATAATAGCTTATTATTTAAATTAATTGCTTCTTAATAATATGAGTGTCTTTTGTTTGAACGACTGCTTACAGGGTCGGTAGGGGTTAATCAAATGACTAATTGATGTCTGTTCAACATTTATAAAGATAATTAATATCATCATGTATATATTCAATGTGGGTACATGTTGATATAGATATACTGTCCAAGTTTGGTTTGCTGAGTTTGGCCTTGCGGTCATAAAACATTCGAGCACGATTTTTGTACTCGGACTCGAGAATCAACCAATCAAAATGCTTGATTTCATGTTTCGAGCATGAATTTTGTGCTCCGAGCACTGAGCAAAGTTTTATGACTTCAACCCCTGATTGTTTCATTCGATATACATGATATAGGAATTACTGTTCTGGGTATCCGACATTGGTAGTAGAATACCAAAAATAATTTAGGTCATGGTTTGATAGATGCGTGATTAGTCACCAAATTTTGAATTATTTTGTGAAAGAACATCATCTTTATAGCGGAAGGTAGAGTTATTGCTAAATTCTTATTTTTCTTCCTGAGAGGTTTCTGTGTGAAGTCAGCCTCATGATAATAAAGAAACAAGTCGGCAAGAAGGGGGGCACACTTTGTTCTCATTGGAATGCCTACAGTCTGTTGGATGATGTTCTCTCTCTAAATAATACAAAATTTAGTGACTATGTTGAACAAATCTATTCCATCGAACTGCAGATAAAAGATACTATCATATCTAGACTTACATCTAGAAATTGACAATGACGGTCGGTCGATACAAAACTTTACGACAGAAGAGATGATTTCAGTTTCCAAATTAAGATCTTTCCATTTCTATGTAGCAACATTCCAGTAGCGCTAGCATGCGGAGTATATATCACCCAATTGATACGATATTGCCGGCCTTGTATTTCCTATCATGATTTCCTTGAAAAGGTATAGCTGCTCTCAAGGGAGCCTCCAACCAAGCATTAACAGCTGTTATTTTGATAATGTTTTATTTGTAATGTCTTTCAAATAGTTAATTGATATGGCTTCTCCGCGAATGGTGGCTGAAATAAATAGGACGAAAGTTAAAAAAAATAAGTATACAAGTGACAATGAACCACTTATGGTTATCTCTGAATACACATTTAAAAACGTTTTTCTGAATTTTCAAAGTTCTTGCGATATATAAATAAAATACGGTATTATCGGAAATACGATAGCTACATTTTGTAATCACAAGTGTTAAAACTGCATGGACGTAAACAATTAAAGCATATGACCTTTAGCAATGAGAAACAGCAGAACTTTTTGGTCAGCTATAAAATACCCGGACATGAAAAGTGCGAAATAATTAAAACGAGAAAACCTTCCATCTTGTTTTAATCGTATCAATTAACTAGGAAAAAAATATGACAGATATGAACCAACGAGATTTAAAAAAAATATTTGATTACAAAGGGGAATTCACCCGATCGTCTGCAAATAGTGTCTATGCCTGCTGTCAATAATGAATACTGTGGAACTGCTAATTTCTTTCCTGAGACGTATTGGAATAACATTCTTTGTCTTCAGGAGATTGGAAAGGATTCATGTACTGTAACTACATTTTATTTGACCAAAATCTATCATTCATAATTATAAACGCAAATTTGTAAATTTAACGTTGTTTGGGTAAATTTTTGAGTAATGTAAAAATTAGGAGATGTGGGTTGATAGCAAAAGAGACAATGGTCCACCTACATTCAAATGAAGTGAATGTTGGCAATCATAGGCAATCGTACGGTAATCAATAATGGGAACTACCAAAATGTATGGTCGTCTATAAAAAAGGCCCTAGTAAGCAAAATACGATACAAGAATATTTCATGATTTATTTTGATAGGCTTTAAAAAAAATTGGGAAAACTAGCCTTCGTTTGACCTGATATCACAAACACTTTACAGACGTGAAAGCACGTAATAAATTTGAGAATGGAAATGGGGAATGTGCAAAAGAGACAACAACCCGACCATCGAGCAGACAACAGCAGAAGGTCACCAACAGGTCTTCAATGCAACGTGAAATTCCCGCACCCGGAGGCGACCTTCAGCTGGGCCCTAAACAAATATATACTAGTTCAGTGATAATGAACGCCATACTAAACTCCAAATTGTACACAAGAAACTAAAAGTTAAAATAAGACAAGACTAACAAAGGCAAGAGGCTCCTGCGTAATGCCTGTACCAAGTCAGGAATATGACAGTTCTTGTCCATTCGTTTTTGAAGCGTTTTGTTATTTAATTTTGCCATGTGATTATGGACTTTCCGAATTGATTTTCCTCTAAGTTCAGTATTTTTGTTATTTTACTTTTTGGTATCGTGTTGTTGCTTTTTATAACTTTTCAATTATTGTTGAGATATAAATGAATAATTTAAATGACACGAAAGAAGCAAGATAAGATGATATTTAAAGTTTCTCTTATATATACAGGGTGATAGTGGTGGACCAGTGATTTGCAATAACGATAAAAAGTTAGCAGGAACACTATCATTTGGGCTAGGATGTAATCAAACTACACCAAGTGTTCATACAAGAATTTCTAGATACTTAGATTGGATCATGGACACAGTTAATACGAAAAATAAGAAGAATAAGAAAGATAAGAAAACCAAGAAAAATACGAAGGCGAAGGGAAAAAAAAGCAACAGAAATAAAAAAAATAAAAAATTGATACTTCAATAAAATCAAAAAATCAATGTTAGTTATTCAAAATGTTGTTGTTGTCTCTTTTCTCTCAGACTTTAATTCAAAACGGAAACCAAAGGATGAGGATTCGAATTAGAAACACTGAAATTGAACATACGATTACCAAACAGGTCCGTGTTACACTTATCAATTCAAAATTTTAAAGAGTTTTTAGATTGTATATTTTGGAATTTTAATCAAAGTTTTAAAATAGGAATATTCCATTTTTTTTTATCAGTTTTGAAATTTGGAAATCTTCACCAAATATTAAAAACTTTGAAATTTTAATATTTATTATAATTTTAGCACATTGGATAATGTCCCAATTCACAGTAAACCATGTTATTAACAGCAGTTTTTCTAACCTTAAGAATTCGTTTAAATAAAATAAATGTATTTTCTCTATATATCATCAGATTTATGATTACCCCACACGTCACATCTATAATTAAGTATATTAGATACATAAGTATCAAACAAGGACAGTAACATTTCACAGTTATGATATTCATCTACAATTTTACTACATAAGCAAAAACAGCTTTTCATCCTTGATTGCTAGCAGGTCTGCAGCAAACACTAAAGTTCGCAGCAGACTTGCAGCAAATGTTTGCAGGAGGCTGATTTTTTCAGTAAGGGATAACAAACGAAGGTCCAAAGCCTGCAGGTTCTAGCTATGAAATAAAGATATTAGCAGCAATGTCCATAAAGCAGCTGATAAATTGGCATCTGTAAATGAATAAGAAAAAAACATATTATTTAAAAAAAAATACCATTAAAAAAACACATTTCTCAGACAATCATGCAAAGAAAAAACTTGAAGAAAACATAATTTTTTGGAAATTTAATCCCAGTATAGACCGCAGAAAGGACGAGATAAGGACGGGATAATTAGTTGGGGAAACGTTTACTAAATTTAAACCAAATGTGTAATGCAAACTATCAATGTAATTGGCATTTCAAAATTTTCAAAAACTATGGAACGCCACAGCTGCCTTATGATAACAATAACCATATCATTAAGGGTGAAGATACATCATGAAGCAAATGTTCTATACTATAACGACATTTGACTATGATACTCTGTCAATTTGCTATATCACTAAGATAAATTTATATACTATAAAGACACTTTTATACAATATGGAGCTACCTTTTCATAATATTCTGTCATTTTTCTTTGTTATGAAGATAATCATGATAATAGTTTATACTATGAAGACATCTTGATAAAACACGGACCTACATTTTCATACTGATTTGTTATTTAACTAAACTATTATGTGATATTGCTATGTCATAAAGACAAATTTTAAACTGAAAAAAGTACGTTATTATGGTTATTGATAAAACATTGTAATGTCTTAGCACACTGTTCATCAAAATTCACCTAAGTAGGGTACACAAGGGAGCAACCTAGTACGGTGAAATCTACCTGTTATCCTTAATCATTACTGAGGTAAATATTGATAGTTTTTGTTTACTCATTTTGTTAAAGAGTTATGAAAAAAGTCATCAAATTTATCTAATTAGTACTGTTATTTTCTCCCTCAACTAAAATACATTTGAATTATCAGGTGATAGAGTTACACTTTGTTATTAAAAGTATCGCCTGAGGCAGCAACCATTTGATTTTCTGGGGGTATGGATTTGTATGGAAAAAAGTTTGTTTCCAGTTTTTGGAGAAAAAAAAATTGTTTTTGACCCTGAGAAAAAAATGTGTTTGTTTCGCCCTCAGCTGCCACTATATGTAATGCTAAAATTGAAAGAAAAAAAAACGTTTTCGACTTGTCGCCAAAAAAAATGATTGTTTTTCCCCGAAGGCGAAAACAAAAATTGTCCGGAAAAAAATCCCCCCCCCCAAAAAAAAAAATCAAATGGTTGCTGCCTAAGTATCTGCATTCATTAATTTAAGACTATTTTGTAATGTTATTTTACAATTATGACAGCAATGTTTTATTGGTTTCCTATTATTTAACAATCTGGTATAAGGGATGCAATTCATTTTGAAATTATAAAGCTTTCGACTTCATGAACTATTCCTTTACAGTGAGACACCAGGATAGAAGGACAAAGAGAAACAGATTCAGAACAAGCACCATTCCATCTCGTTCATATATTCATGTCTAAGATTATATGTGTTAAACAATACAAATAAAAATATAAATAAAACAGTCATAGCCATCCCATGATGGAAGGGTGGCATTAAGCAGCAACGCTTTTCCCCAAGTTTATCACCTTTGTGTCAGTATTTTTTATTCAGATGACGACGCCTTTGTTCCAGTTGTCATATATAACCTTAATTGCGTCCTCTTTCCTCGAATGAGACCGAACAAATAAGACTTATCACCTGGTATATACTTATATGAGCAATACGACAGGTGCTATTAGGTTCTTGGTGGGATTCAGTCCCAAAGAGCACAGTCATAAAGGTTTTCAATACAACGAGAAAATCCCGCAACCGGAGGCATTCTTCAGTTGGCCTCTAATCAAAAATGTGTACTAGTTTAGTTTTAATGGACGTCATACTAAACTCCGAAATATATGAAAGAAACTTAAATTAGAAATCATACAAGACTAAAAATGACCAGAGACTTCTGACATTTGAACTTGTTGCCTTTTGTTGGCTGTTGTTCGTGTGATTCTTTGTCAATTGTGTTCTCCAATTTATTTATATTGTAGTCCTGTGTTGTCATTTTGATGTTATATTTCACATGGCCATAAAAGTGCGAGGTTTGGCATGCCACAAAACCAGGTTCAACCCACCATTTTTTCCTTTAAAAATGCCCTGTACCAAGTCAGGAATATGGTCATTGTTATATTATAGTTCGTTTCTGTGTGTATTACATTATAACGTTGTGTCGTTTGTTTTCTCTTATTTTTGAGTGTAAATTCACTTTGCGATAAGACGTGTCACGGTACTTGTCTATCCCAAATTCGTGTATTTGGTTTTGATGTTATATATATATGTTATATTTGTTATTCTCGTGGGATTTTGTCTATGTATGTTACATTTTAGTGTTATGTCGTTGTTCTCCTCTTATATTTAATGCATTTCCCTCGGTTTTAGTTTGTTATCCCGATTTTGTTTTTTGTCCATGGATTTATGAGTTTTGAACAGCGGTATACTACTGTTGCCTTTATTTATGGGACAGGCGCAAAAATACTGCTGGGTTAAACATGTTTTTTTAGATCTTTTAATAACACAACAATTTTTTGCCAGGCATATTCGATACACAATCTGACAGTTTTGCCCTACCAGTAAAGCTACAAAAAGGCTCTGTTACCCAAAAACTTTTAACTACTTTCAAGTATATTTTTAAAACCAATCAAACAATAAATTATATTTTGCCAAATTTTTATATTCTTCTATTCATTTTACTTTTTTTAAATATAATCTCCCATTATACCTTTCCCCATCCAACTAAATGCTAACACGGTTTTTAATTTTTTTTAAATAATGGCGGTGTGTAAATTATTCTTTTGATTGTCGTGTGTGTATTATTATCTGTCCTTCTGACTTCTACTATTGATTGATGAAAAGAAGGATGTGTTATTGGAAAAGACGAACAAGGCAGATCGAGTGATTTTATCAAATTTATAATATAAATATGCAAAGGAGACACAAAATATATCAAAGTACATGTACTATCAAATTCAGCTGTCAAAAGAAAAATGACAATGCCATGGCAATAATATAAATCGATGAGTATAAAAACGACAGTTTACAAAACACGACATAGAAAAACTGAGAACTAAGATCTTCACCAAAAACGGAGAGAGTGATTAAATGTGGTCAAGAACATGAAGCTTTGCAACAACTTTTAAGTGGTGCGTGTGTAACCTGTTTCAAGGCTTAATGTCTGTCCCTTTCCAATATATTCTCATTTCCTGTAACTTCTCCAACATTAATCTCAGACACCTCTACTACAAAACCTTCTTATTGTATTTATTGTTTATTTGTTCTCGTCTTAAATATGCATAAACTATTTGCCACTGAAAGTTAAGCAACCAACAAATAATCAATCTATTTATTACGGTTTATCAGAAAAGTGAAGCGTCACTAAAACGTTATGGTTTGTCGATTTAAACTGTTGCAGTCTTATCTTAAAATGTATCATCCTGAACTCGATTTTCGCATCAATTACGTTGTGAGCTGCGTACTATCTCAAATAACTCTTTTGATAAAACAACAAGCACCAAAACGCACGAGAGTTCACACTTCACCTATACGATTTATGGCTATCACGTTAACCCAGGTTAAACCGACCAGAGTGACATAACAGCCATCTTTATATGTTTTATAGGTTGACAGAATACCTCAAGCATGTTCAAAACATACAGATACAAACAGTCTTATATAAATTGTTTGGAAATATCATCAACGTCAAAACAAATGATGTTAATACTATTTATAATTATATTAAACAACAACGCGAAAACTTGATATTTTGATATGAGCGCCACTGATGAGTCTGGCGTACTAAATTATAATCCTTGTACCTTTGATAACTATATTCACTATACTTTCTTTCAAACAATGTGAACTCGGGTTTCGCACTTACGGTATGGAGATGATTTTGATATTGTCTTTTCCGTTGTTTCTACAAATCATAATGTATTGTGTTTTATGTAAAATGTTATGCTGTCCACCAAGGGCCCTTAATTGAAACACTGACATTCTTATACCTGATTGTCCGTTACAATAGACAACAAAAGGCCTTGAAATGTAAAACAATTCAATCAAGAAAACGAGCACTATATTTAAAAAACAATGACCGATAACAAAGCCTTTGTTTAACTTCGTCATTATAGTTAATTGTTTTTATAGAGATTGATGTTATAAGACAATTTTGACAATTTTGACTGCTGTACCTAGAAAGGAGTAGGTCCGGTAAGGGCCGATTTTGGCGTTTAATTTCAGATTCATCTAACGAAATGTTTTGGACACATTTTGAACACTTTTTTAACGCTTTGGTGTCTATTTTACTTGATTCAATTCGTTTATGTGAAATATTTTAAGTGATTAAGTCATTACAAACGCTCCGATTCAAGCTTAAATATGAAAAATCTATCAAATATGCAAAATTGTGAAGATTTCAGTAATTTAGCATGACTTAATGATAGTAGTACCCGATATTTGTGCATTGTATTGTAAAAAACAGGCCCTATTTGTGTAGCAGAAGCATTCTGCTTTCCAATAAACAGCTAAAAGATTACATTTTCAGGTAAGGGATACCTCCTAAGAGGACACCTTGATAGATAACAACTTTGGCTGTGCTTTAGGATTCTATATTGATAAACATGATCATGGTACTTTTCATCTCCTTGTTTGCCAAGTACGCCTGTGGTTCTTGAAGGCAGAAAGCTGTGTAAATATCTGGGGACTACCTGTCGGTGTTTTGGGTTGGCTCGAAGTTCCTAACTTTTGTGATTTTACTTTTAATTGCAAAAGTGGAATTCGCGCCTTCCGACCTTTTTAATAAAGTACAACTCAATTTGCTGGTAGATACAAGGATAACGGGCAGTAGACTTATATTTGCTTTTATAGTCAGTATTGAATACACACATTTTCTTCCCCAGTCGAAATTGTGTTACTTTTACAAACGGTCGAATTTGTTCCAAAACATTTATTGTTTCATGATATGCAATCTTTAAATCAAATAAAATTATATTTCGAAAAGAATTTGAACTACTGATCTTAAAAATAAAAGATGTTTGAATTTGTTTTCTCTTATGGTTGTTATTTAATTTATTTAGTATATCATTTATCATTTATCTTAGCTTTTTAATTAGTTGTTCTACGCATTAGTGTGCTGATTGGAGTATTACTGAATTTTCACGAGTGTCTGAAGCTTATTCTTTAATATGTGAAAATATTTATAACCTTGAATGTAATATCAATTCGCTATACATCTGTCCTGCAACCTTCAACCTGTCGTACTCGTTCTAAATAAATACTTTAAAGAGGTTATTGTCTTGTTCTTTTGTTAATTATCTCGTACAATAGAGAAAGTTAGTAATATAATTGTATTTTCCTACATTATTACATTGATGTAATTAACTAGTGGCTCTCAAGAGCCTGTATCGCTCACCTGACTTTACTTGGGTTTTTGAAATCATAAAAAAAGAGATAAAGTTTGTCTACAAAGTAACACACTTTGCCAGCACCTCTAAAGGAAAGGAACAAACAAGTTTGGTTTCATTCAATGCAGTGGTTCTCTAAAGAAGAAATTTGTATGTATTTTCCATAGGGTCCTATGTTAAACTAAGTCCCCTGTTGGCTGCTACTTGGATAATGGATCGGCTACAAAGTAACAACATTTGGTTAGCACCTCATAAGGAACATTCATGCTATGTCTTGTTTCATTCCTCATTCCATTTAGTGGTTATCGGCGACGACGACCGACGAACAACGGACGCCAAGTGATGAGAAAAGCTCACTTGGCCCTTCGAGCCAGGTGAGCTGAAAAAGAAATGTTCATTAATTAAAAATATAAAATTTTGCTGTAGTAAAATGTATTCTAATTCAATTTTTTTAAATGTTTTCAATAACGTCCTGAATCCTTTCACTAGAATTACAATAGCGCGTTAATATTTAATGCATTCACCATAGAATCCCAGTGGTGTTAAAAATGTCAACCCGAAAACATTAGTCGCAATTTATGTGACTATGGATATATATAGGAAGATGTGGTATCAGTGCCAATGAGATTACTCTCCGTCCAAGTCACAATCAATAAAAATAGGTCAAAGTACGATCTGCAAAACGGAGCCTTGGGTCACACCGAACAGCAAGCTTTAAAGGGACCCAAAAAAAATTACTAGTGTAAAACCATTCAAACGAGAAAATCAACTGTCTTATCTATATAGAAAAAACAAAAACGAGAAACATGATTGATGTCAGTATTTTATTAAAGCAAAATAGGTAAATGGCCATGCGACAAAAGTTGCCATAAATGCAGTTGTTGTTAAAGCTTCCAAATTCAGCAATAAATTGAAAAGGTTAATTTTGAGCGAATCATTATTTAATAAAACAATTCATAGTTTCTACACATTATAAAAGAGGAATTTAATATTCACCTCTTTTTGAATTAGATGTATAAGCTTTCAAATAAAACAAATTTCCAATTCTCCATCATCAATTCAGGAGGCTCATTTTTTCCAAAATACCATCTGTGTTCAAAAAAATAATTGCTTGTTTGCATCTTAAAAGGATCCTATAGGCAGCAGTCCAGTTTTTACTACTCTAGTTTCTGAATTACAGGGAGTAAAATAAAATACTCATTTTTTCTGGGTTTTTTTTTTTCTTTTAAGTTTTGCTGTATTTATTTAGTTTGTTTTCGTTTTCATTTTCTTTGATAATAGTGTGTATAAAAGAAGAAATGTGGGGAAATATGATGATTACTAGAAGTGGTGCGGTCAATTAAAAATAGAAACAGAAAGTACCAAAAAAATAATTTTGACTTCAGGTCTTCATTACATTTTATTCTTCGTGGTATTAATACATACATGAAATGTACATAAAAATGTTCTGTGTGGCATTTTATTATTAAACAATTTCATGATCAGTTATTCTGCATACAAGCCTGTGGAGCAGTTATTTACATACTTCAAGTTATAGAAGCATTTGTAAACAGGTAAACAGTGTTGCCTGTCCTAAGTCAGGAGCCTGTCATTCAGTGGTTGTCATTTGTTGCTTGATAACATTTTTGTGTTTCGATTATTATTATTTTCATTAGGCTGTTAGGTTGTCTCGTTAGAAATGTTTAACATTTGTATTTTTATGGGACTATGCGGTATTGGCTTCACTCATTGTAAAAGGTCATGTGGTGACCTAAAATTGTTAATTTCTGTGTCATTTGGTCTCTTGTGAAGATTTGTCTAATGGGCAATCGTACATAAATTTTATATGTATAACCAAGTATACCGTATTGGTTCTTCTAATTATTGAAGGCCGTACGGTTGAATATACTTGTAACATCCACCTTAATAGAACTTAGGTCGATAGTTGTCTCATTGTCAATCATATCTCATCTCCTGCTTGTTATATTGGATTATCTCTCTTTCATCACGAAAAAAACCAATGGAGATTCGTAATATGTATGTCAGATATAAGTTAGATTAAAAAGTACAAGCGATATCGTTTCCCCAAATGCATCAAGCTCTAATTTGATTTAAAAGAGGTAATGTCAATATTTATTGAATTCGTTTCAATAGTTGGTTTAATATCAGAAAATGGACTAAATATGAAGTTCCTAAAATAATATATTCAAAGAATTGAACTTAAATGTTTGTGTGTTCGTAACATTAACATGCTTGTATCCCCGTCTCATTGAGACTGGAAACAAATTTGATAACAAATAGGTGCAGTGTAGAAAATTTTGCGTTGGAGAATACCCTGAGAAATGAATAAATTGGTACACGAAATTAAAAATTATTGTGTTGGTGTCTTCCGCATTCATTTGTTTGGATATATATTCAAAACTTCTTAATATCATTTAAAATTGAACCTTTTAGTAATCTATAAACATTCTAAGTTCGATAGCTTAAAACGACATAATGTTGTTTATACTAACACAAGTGAGGTTGATGACGCTATCACATGTAAACACACTTGTGTCATTTCCGATAATTATTTCCTTTCTTCTGTACCAGTATATATATATATATATATATATATATATATATATATATATATATATATATACCTCAAGCAGACTGTTTTATGTATTACTGTTACATGCGTGGCTTATTAATCTACATTAAGAAACATTAACAATATAAAAAAAAGATGCTTTGCTATATTGAACGTAGTGGTATGGAAGTACAAATAAACTAAGTGGTTAACTGGAGATTTTGTATTCCAATGAGAGTAAAGAGAGTAGCAAAACTTGGCTTTTCCTTAAAAAATATCTCTTGAAATATCTCCTGATACATGGGGTGATCAGTGTAGACGTGAACACGAAAACTAGACTCTGTACAATTTCCGTCTGGTCAACAGTGGATATTAAGGAATCAGCTGTACACTAAGGTAATATATGCATGTATCTTTATTATATTAAACTTTAATTAATATTTCTTTCTTCGGGAAATGAGGTATTTATGACTTATATCATTGAGATCAGACAATGATTATAATGATACATATGGAATTTACTGACCCCAATTATATCGTTTTAGGTCCCTAGCGCACTATAAAACAAATTTATCTTACCGACTATCTGTGTTAGATGAATTTAAACTAGATTTGTCCCCTTTGCAATCATATCACATCTTCTTCTTTTTATATTTAAATGTTTAATTTTAAAACCATAAATTGAATCGAATGAAATATTCCGAATTGTTTTCCTTTGAATAGCAAAACATTTGTTTTAACAGATAATGAGGATACAATTCTATACCCCTCCCCCTTTATATACCGATTTGCAAAACTTTCCATCCTATTTTACAGATCACACTAAAGTGGGATAGTCCTTTCTAATGCGTTCAGGTTTTAATACGCCCTACGGCTCAATGAAAGTATGAAATAAAACTCACTAATTAATCTAGATATAATTTACGTTTTTTGATGGAGTTAAGCCTGCCAATTAATATTTTATTGTATGTGTTTCTTTGTTGTGATTTTATGCTATTGTTTCAGAAAAAGGGAGAAGGTTTGGTACTATTAAAACGTATAATCCCGCTGCAAATGTTTGCACCTGTCCTAAGTCAGGAATCTGATGTACAGTAGTTGTCGTTTGTTTATGTTATGTATACGTGTTTCTCGTTTCTCGTTTTTTATATAAATTAGACCGTTGGTTTTCCCGTTTGAATGGTTTTACACTAGTAATTTTGGGGCCCTTTATAGCTTGTTGTTCGGTGTGAGCCAAGGCTCCGTGTTGAAGGCCGTACATTGACCTATAATGGTTTACTTTTTTAAATTGTTATTTGGATGCAGTGTTGTCTCATTGGCACTCACACCACATCTTCCTATATCTATAAACCTTAGAAAGAATTTTCCATACACAATTCAAATATCACTGTAACTGCATGAAGTAAGACACAAAAGAATTGTTACTATCCGAAAACGGTGTTTGAAAAACACAAGACGCTTTGTTAGTAACTTATTGTACAAATTTAGTTGACGGAAAGCGAGGGGCGCTTATTTTTTTTTTAATATTTGTAATGATAGTACTATCGCGGCAAATTATTAATTGCCGCAAATTGAATTGAATTGAATGAAAAATTGTCAATGATTTTCTTTTGAATAGCAAAACATTCGTTTCATCAGATCATCAGGATATAAATATATAACCTCTCTCCCCTTATATACCGTAATAAATAATCTATTTTTTATAAAGATTTGCAAAACTTTCCATCCTATTTTACCGGTCACACTAAAGTGGGATATTATTCTAATGTGTTTATGTTTTTATACTCCCTTGGGCTCATTGCAATTGTGAAATAAAAATCACTTATTAATCTAGATATAAACCTAAGAAATTATTATCCATACACAATACAAATATTACTGTAACTGCATGAAGTAAGACATAAACACATGGTTGCTATCCAAAAATGGCGTAGGAATAACACAAGACGCCTCGTTAGTAATTTATTGTACCAACTTGGTTTATGGAAAGGGAGGGTTGCTATTTTTTTCTTTTCAATTTGTAATGACAGTACTATCGCAGAAAAGTAAATATTGTTTCAACAATTTAAATGGAATCCAATTAAATATTTAGATTGTTTTTAATAGCAATGCATTTGTTTTAAGACATAATCAGGATATAATTCTACACCCTCCCCTTTTATATACCGTACAAAAATATTATATTTTATAAAGATCTGCAAAACTTTCCAACCTGTTTATCTGCTCACACTAAAGTGGAATATTCTATTCTAATGCGTTCAGGTTTTAATACGCCCTACGGCTCATTGAAATTGTGAAATAAAACTCACTAATTAATCTAGATATAAACCTTAGAAAATTATTATCCATACACAATACAAATATTACTGTAACTGCATCAAGTAAGACACAACGAATTCTTACTATCCGAAAACTGTGTATGAAAAACAAAAGATGCTTTGCTAGTTATTTATTGTACCAACTTAGTTTATGGAAAAGGAGGGGTGCTTTATTTTTTTCTATTTGTAATGACAGTAATATCGCGTAAAAATAATTTTTGTTCCAACAATTTTAATTAAATCGAATGAAATATTTAGAATGTTTTTTAATAGCAAAACATTTTTTAAGATGCTTGATTTCTTGATTGACAACATATTTGTAACGTTCGGAGGATGTGTTTTTCAACAGACTGTCGGCATACCAATGGGAACAAACTGTGCCCTTCTACTTGCCGACTTGTTTCTTTATTATTATGAGGCTGACTTCATGCAGGAACTTCTTAGGAAGAAAGATAAGAAGTTAGCAATATCCTTTAACTCTACTTTCCGCTATATAGATGACGTTCTTTCACTAAACATTCAAAATTTGGTGACTATGTGGAACGCATCTATCCCATCGAATTGGAGATAAAGGATACTACAGATACAGTTAAGTCGGCTTCATATCTTGACTTACATCTAGAAATTGACAATGAGGGTCGGTTGAAAACAAAACTTTACGACAAAAGAGATGATTTCAGCTTTCCAATTGTGAACTTTCCATTTCTAAGTAGCAACATTCCTGCAGCACCTGCATACGGGGCATATATCTCCAAATTGATACGATATTCCCGTGCTTGTATATCCTATCATGATTTTCTTGATAGAGGGTTACTGCTCACAAGGAAGCTATTAAACCAAGAGTTCCAAATGGTGAAGTTGAAATCATCCCTTCGTAAATTTTACGGACGCCATCACGAGTTGGTTGACCGTTATTGAATAACCGTTTCACAAATGATATCGGATATGTTCCTTACGTCGTAACTACAATCCCCTTCCCTTTCATGAATGTGACCTACCGAATTAGACTATTTACCGGAGTTGTAATCACATAAGCAACACGACGGGTGCCACATGTGGAGCAGGATCTGCTTACCCTTCCGGAGCACCTGAGATCACCCCTAGTTTTCGGTGGGGTTCGTGTTGTTTATTCTTTAGTTTTCTATGTTGTGTCATGTGTACTATTGTTTTTCTGTTTGTCTTTTTCATTTTTAGCCATGGCGTTGTCAGTTTGTTTTAGATTTATAAGTTTGACTGTCCATTTGGTATCTTTCGTCCCTCTTTTAAAGTTTCTATGAGTTAGTATAACGTATTGGGGATGTGATTAATTGACGGAGTTTAAAATTCAGTTTAAGCCAATACATTAAATGAGATCAAATAAAAACATATAAAATAGTTGCAAGGCAACAGTTAATCATACAGATAAACTCATCATAGATACCAGGACTAAATTTTGTAAATACGGCAGACGTGCGTTTCGTCTTAAGAAAGACTCAATAGTGACGCTCGAATCCAAAAAAGTTAAAAATGACAAATAAAGTACGAAGTTGAAGAGCATTGTGATAGATCCGTGTTTTACTTGCTCGGATACTAATAAATAATAACTATATTTTTGTAACTATTTTCTATTTTCAAAACTACATATGTACAGTTATGCTACAAATCTACAACTCTCAGTTTATGGCTACACGTGCTGATCTTATCTATCGTCATGCATATTCATGTAGGCGTGTCAAAATCGTATCATACGCGATAATGACCAGCCAGTACACAATGTAAGGATTTCATTAACCAGTATTAAAAAGATAAACATAACACCCCCGCCCACAAATTAGAAATTTCTAAAAATTTCTTACTGGTCAATGAAATCTATTTATATAAAATAATAATAATAAAAAAATAAAAAATAAATTGAAACAATCTCTCAGAAAATACTAATTGTACTTTAATATACACACATTTAAAACTTGAAAAAAAATTTCATAAGTTCTCATAAAATAATAATTCTATGTGTTAAATTAAATAACTGCAAAATTTGTAGTCTATAAAAATAAAAACAGAAAGTTTTAAAATATCTATAATAAAAGGTTTCTTTTTCTTCGTTGAAATATGCAGTAAAAAATATTATGTCGAAATGTATATTATGAAAACAGAAAACAATAAAACCGGTTTCAATGATTAGAATCAATGATCATGGGTTAAACTTAAATCCCAGTGTAATTAAATTGCAGTCTTGAAACGGAAATTCTGTTTATCAGATCTGTCAAAATGACAAGTGTGCATAAATTTTATAGTTACAACTCAACTAATCTATCCATTAAATCTCATTAGAACTCATTATGTAAAAACCACAACATCATAAATATCTCTCTGTGAAATCCCAGACACAGATGTTCGATACCATAGGTCGTAAAATCTTGACCACTAAACTCTTACTTGTTTATTTTACGGATACTTCCAAGAGCACGACAGATTACAACTGTCAAACTTGCTCAAGTGAACACTTGCGATGCATAAAAATGTAGCTTTAAAAATAAACATACATGTTTCAAAGTGATGACACTAGCAGAGACCCGAGACTCTTAATATATTTCAAATAATAATAACTAGTCTATTTCACACACTCACACAATTATTCATTAATCACTGTCGACTGAGATTAAAGATTCGTACAACATTCAATCAAAATAGATATTAATATATGAAAACATAGGTTATTTCTAGCATAACATCTTTTGCGCTACTACATCTGTTGTTCAACGTACAAACAATTCACAAATCCCGGCCACCAATTTTTGGCCCCTCTAATAAAATCCCAGCCACCAATTTTTGGCCCCTTTAATAAAATATCGGCCACCAATTTTTGGCCACTATTACTCTTGAATCATTTGATTCTACCTAGCCACTAATTTTTGGCCACTTTTACTTTTATATATATCTCATGAATCATTTGATTCAACCTAATAATTCCTAATACAATTAGACACTCAAATAGCAAAAGTAACTTTTACGATTAAACTTTATCAGCACGATTTAAGTATCAACAACAACATCTATTAAAATGCAGTCACGTGTAGCCCTATATATATAAGCATGCACAAGAACCAATTCAAATAGAACAAACAAATTAATTACATGTCACAAACAATTCAATGTTAAGCAGTGTTCTCATTAACACATATTAACAAAATGTCAAATTTCAACATTGTCACTAAAATATTCTTTCATCTCTGGTTTGGTATTTAGTTATATCGATAGTGGCGAGACAATCACATTACAGGTGGCGAATCAATATTCACACACTCAATTCCAGAATCTTGTGGCGAGGCAATTCTCACACACAAGTCTCGACGAAGTATCTGTGGCGAGGCAATTCTCACACACAGATCTGTATAAACCGACGATTGCTTGTGGCGAAACAATTTTCACACACAAAAATAGATTTACAGTATCATTGGAGGTGGTCTATTTTGAACTATCTTCTTTGCTTTAGGTGATAAACTTGACTCCTCTACCCATATAGAATTTTGTGCTGGCTCGCCGACAATTTGTACAAGATATTTTAGTTGATTATTATCGATTTTCCTTGCTAAAACACGTTTGATTTTATGATATCGATTGTCGTCTGATGATATTGAATCTGTTCCTAATTCGGAATCTAAATTAACAAAGTCGTTTAATTTTGCGGGTGGCTTTTTATGTCTAGTTGACTGACGTACGGGGACTTGTTCAGAATATGACGAAGTAGAAGAATCGACAGTAGTATTTGAACTTTGGCTTTCACTTACGTGTTGCAAATACGGCTGTGGTTTTGGGGCACGAATATATGCCATTTTTAATCTATTTATATGTACAGGCATTCGAAGTCTTCGCTTGTTTTCAGGATCTCTAATTTTAATTAAATGAGGACTACGTATACTATCAACAATAAAAGGTCCCGTAAATTTAGCTTGTAATTTTCGTCCCTGGCCAATAGGCTCGTCGTGTAAGTACACATAGTCTCCAACTGATACTTTTAGAGGTGATGTTGTTTTATTAACTCTTTCAACCATTTTAGCGTTTGCCTTTTCAACGTTTATTTGGACTTCTTTTCTTATTGTGCTCAATTTTTGTTGCATTTGCTTAAGGTAAACGTGTATATCTTTTGGAATATCTCTTAAATCTAAATCATGAGGAGTTGAAAGCGGAAATTGGGGTCTATTACCATATACCACTTCAAACGGTGAGTATTGTGTAGCTGCATTTGTGCAGGAGTTCATTGAAAATATTACAGCTGGTAAAATATCATTCCAAGGTCGACCTTTCCTTATATATGGAGTCATTCGTTCTTCTAATGTTCGATGTGAACGTTCACATGTACCTAAACAATGATGCGCAAAACTTGGTGTAAACTCTTGGGAAACTTCCAACATTTTACATAGTTCTTTTGTACCTTTTGAAATAAATTCTGACCCTTGGTCACTCAATAACGTATGGCAAACACCATAAGAAGAAAATAATTGAAAAAGTGCATGACATACAGACAGTGCATCACAATTATGCAAAGGTACAGCAAACACAAGTTTACTAAACATGTCAACAGCAGTGAATATATGTGAATGTCCTGCCGATGAAAGTGGAAAAGGCCCACATAAGTCTACTTCCCATACCTGAAACGGTGCTGATGGTGTCGGAAAAGAAATTATACCTGCTTTAGTGTGTACACTTGAGGTTTTACGTATTTGGCATTCGTGACATGTCCTGACATATTCTGATACTATTGTAGATAACCTCGAAAAATAATAATGTTCACGTACTCTATCGATTGTATTTTTAATTCCAGAATGACCTCCTAGAGGTGAATCATGACACATGTGTAACACTAAATTTCTCATTAATCTCGGAACCACAAGTTGAAAATTGTCTAAATTACTTGCTCTACGGGATTTCTTCTTTACCGAGCTATGAAATAATACGCCATTAATCAAAAGATAATCAGCCGCTTGTAATAATAATTTCCTAGCTTCTTTCTGTAAATTAGGAATTTTATTTTCTTCCAAGTAAATAATCATAGGTAACAAATCAGGATCTTTCCTTTGCAAATCTTTAATATTTTGGGGTGTTAAATAACTGTTTTTAAAAATTTCAAGTTCCGATAAAGTATTGTCATGATTTTGCGTAGGTTTATCGAAATTATTGTCACTTGGCGTATCATACACCGTGGAAATATCAAAAATGTCTATTTTGTCACTACACTGGTCAGTTGATTTATCATATAAAGAGTCATTGTTATGAACTTGGGTAACATTTACAGTTTCACACTTTTTGTTAATTTTAGTTTTCTTCTTTTTGTTTGGTGTCTCAAGAACATCGTCTGTATCAGCATCATAAACACATTCAGAGAAAATATCTATATTATTTACATTATTTACATTTATGACCGTTGCGGATTCGGTTTCAGAATTATGAAGAAAGTCAGCTAAATTTCTACCGGACGGCAATTTGATTTGACCAGTTCGTTCTGTGACATAAGGAAAGAATGGATCATCTTCATCTGGACTGATGACGGGTTCATCATTTTTTCTCGTACATCGGGACAATGCATCTGCTACTTGCATTTGTTCTGCCGGTTTATATTGCAGGTCAAAATTGAATTGTTGTAAAATAGCCATCCATCGTTCATAAATTGCACCCTTGAATTGTTTTTGAAAAATAGGTCTCAGAGCTTGATGGTCGCATTCAACAACAAATTGATTTCCACGTAAATAATCAGCACAGTCTAGTATACTAACTACCATGCCCAAAAGTTCGAGTTTTGTCGGTCCATAGGACTGTTGCCATCTACTTAACGATTTTGAACCAAATCGTATAACTCTTGGTTGTTCTTCACCGTTTACATTAGGATGCATTTGATATAACATGTAACCAATCCCACGCGAAGATGTGTCTACAGCAAGTCTAAATGTCAAATCATAATTGGGAAATGCTAATATTTTTGAGTTCAGTAACGCATATTTCAAATCATTAAATGACGATTGTTGTTCAACATTCCAAACGAAAAACTGACCCTTTTTCAGTAATCTAGTTAATGGTGATATTTTTGCACTGAAATTCGGAATAAATTTTCGAAACCAGTTAAGCATTCCTATAAGACGCCGTAGCTCTTTTATATTTTTAGGTGGTGGGTATTCCTGAATTGCCTGTACCCGATCAGGTGGCGGACTAACTCCTTCCTTTGAAATAGAATGGCCTAAAAAGATACATGACGACTGAGCAAACGAACACTTCTTTGGCCCTAACTTAAGACCTGCAGAACGAAATCTATGAAAAACTTCTTGTAAGTCAGTTATATGTTGCTCAAATGTCTCCGAGCATATCAAAACATCGTCAAGGTAACAAAGACATGACTTAAATTTTAGCCCATGCAAAACTTTGTCCATGAGTAATTGAAAAGATGCTGGTGATGACGAAAGTCCCATCGGTAAACGCAAAAATTTATATGTACCAAAACATGTATTAAATGCGGTGTAGCGTGAAGACTCAGGGTCAATGCCTAACTGAAAAAATCCTGAGGACAAATCAATTGACGATATATAGTTTGGAACAAATTGTGAAAAAGACTCTGTAAGTTCTTGTAAATTAGGAATAAAATATTTAAACTGTTCTGTACATGAATTTAAATATCTAAAATCGCAACAAAATCTATATTGTGATAGGGCTGCATCCTTTTCACTTTGAAAAGCATCATTTTGTCTTTTTCGTTTAGTCACCAATACTATTGGACTTGTGATAGGCACATTTTCTTCCTCGCTAATCGGTGCTATGATTCCTTGTTTAAGGAGTTCGTCTAAATGGTGCCGCAATACTTCTCTTTTATGTGGCGGGAGTCGATACGGTTGTTGGTGTTTTGGTTTAACATCAGGTTTAAGATTTATTTTATGTTGTACATAAGTTGAGAACCCTAGATCAGGATTTTCTTTTGTGACGAAAATGTCTTTGTTTTCATATAAACAGTCAGTTAATTGCGTTGTTTGTTCCGGATTTAATGGTTCAGGAATACTAAAATTCGACAAAAACACTGTCTTAGTTTCATCCCTAAATTCATTGTTTTTATTCGTTGAAATAATCGGATGAGTGGATCCAATCTGTACATTTTGAACTACAGGGGGACATTTAATGTCTTCAGTTATAACACTAAAGTCAGCATTCAATATCTGAAAGTTCGCTAAGATTGACCCTTTAGAGACTGAAATTGTTGTATTTGTAGGGTTCATTATCTTCAAAGGAATAGTTTTATCAATTGACACAGTGACTAACGCTTTTGCAAGAAGCAGTCCTTTTCCTAACGAAAACACATTGTTTGTACATATACCTTGAAGACCAACAGATAAATGTTTCGGCACATTTGCCCGAACAAAAATTTCAGAATTTGGCTGAATACATAGCCTTTTATTACATTTCACATGATGATATTTACTATTTGTGTTAAATTCACTAAACTTCAATGTAATATTACTAGATTTCAAATATTCCATACCTAGAATTAACGGATGTGATGTCGTGCTAAGAATGTACACTTTGACCTCATACAAACCTTGATTTGTTTGTATTGTTACGGAAGAAGTTCCTTCTACAAATATTAATTGTCCATTTGCTAATTTAATGGGTTCAGTGAACCTACTGATATCGGATTTAACATGCCTTGGTAAAGATTTATATAGTGGAGCGGACATAATGTTAATTGAACTTCCAGTGTCAATCAAAGCTGCAATATCAACATTACCACAACAAACATTCATATATATAAAATTATCAAAAGTAGATAGGTTATCTGGTTTGGAATCGGTATAGTTGACTTGTTTAGACCTCGAATTTATGGACCCGAACGATTTGGCCTTGTATCGGCCGGGTATTGGTAGTTTTCCTGATTTGGTTTAATGGTTTTACATCGGTAAGCAGTGTGTCCCGTTTGATGACAAATTTGGCATTTATTACTTGTTGTTTGTCCAAATCCATTCCAATTGCATTCTCGTTTCCTATGTCCTGGAAAATTACAGTTGAAACAATTTGAATTGGTGTTTGTGTTTGGGTACTGTTGTCTCCTTTGAAAATTATTTTGTGGCGACTCGTATTGGCTATTTGCTGATGCTTGTGGGACTTTCGAAATTAAAAGCTCTGACACATTTTTACTGAGTTTAGCAACTTCATTCGTTAGACTAGCAAATTCAGAGGATTTGTTTACTTCAGAATCATGTTTGGTAGGTTGCGAGGTAAAGTTATTGACATCGTCGTGTTTTGATGTTGAAATCTGATTTATAGCAGAAGTGAGGCTTGAAATCTGAGATTTTAGATTAGAAATATCGCTTTGTTGTTCAGGGAGGGAGGTAGAAACTGCATTATCAAAAATTTTCTCACGATATCCACATGTTTCGGCCATTTTAGCAGACGTTAAAGCAGCGGACAAATCTGCTGGTTGGCCAGCTCGTACGAAAAATGCCATTTTCTCTGGTAGGCCCTCGATGAATCGAGCTAAAACCTCATGATCAGGTTTGTGTAAGAGGTTTCCTTTTTCAAGAATTTGACTATGGAAATCTTCAAGCTGTTGAGCTTTTCCTAATTTAAGGGTATTAAAAATTTGACCCTCCATCATAGCCATAGCGCTGTGATTTTTAAAATTCGTGAACTTTTCCTCAAATAAAACTTCGATGGCGGTCCATGATTCTTTTGATCTTTCACTTAGAGTATTAAACCAGGTTAATGCTGGACCTTTTAAATGAAGATGAAACGCGGCTACTTTTTTCCCGTCAAAATCACGAAGTTCGTGCAAAAGAGCATATGATTTAAATTCCGATAAAAATTTCTGTGCGTTGTCCTGGGAATAACCCGAAAATGTTGAACAGTTGGCAAGTTTTTCCATTTTGACAATTGAGTTTTGAGGTGATGAATCTAAATGTGTAGAATGTAATTTTAGCGTGGAACTTTTCTTTGGTGTTGGTAGGGAGAGAAAAATGTCATGTTCTTTAAATTCGTTAAATTCAAGAAAATCTGGAGTTAAAATAGTACTATAAAAATCATCTTCCTTTTGATACAAAAACGTAGATTCAGCGGTGTTATTATTTTCAGCGGAAGAAAAGTCAATCTCTGGACTACTCATGTCAATTACAGATCAATTTGTAGCGTACCAATGTACACATACAGAAAAAAATTATTCATCCATTGCATTTTGTAACGCAGATTCCCATACATAAACCTAATTCGGAACTGGAATATTGTAGCGCGACAATTAGCACATACAATTATATAGTATAAAGAGAAACGTACTTACAGATAACTTGAGTTGAATCTTTCAAATAAATCCCTTTCAAGACAGAATTCTCGAGTATTTTAGCTAAACACAATACATATTAAATACACGACAAAGTTTTAATAACCACAATCTTGATAGCTCTGGACGCGGATGAATACCATCATAATATCCAGTAAAAGTGTAACTAGAAAACGTATGTTTTCGTTTTCCTTGTTTCCGTGTTTGCACTAAATCATTCGACAAACTTGGGGAATGTACATGTAAAATACGGTTAATGTCACGAATATAAATATTTAACTGCTCTATTTGAGTATGCAGACGGAGATCATCTTCACGAAATTGTTCTGGATTTGAATGATTATGGAAAACGTTCCACCAATAAATAGAATATACCGGAACCTCTATATAAATAAGTTTGACATTTTCGAAATTACGAACGAAAAAGTAAATTTCTTTGTAGATCGAATAAATATGATGTACACTGTCATTCCCACTACTTTTCAAAGAAATACTGCCATCCCGTTCTTTCTTAGTTAAATCGTTCGTCCCTAACCACACAAACAATGTAATGTTAGTATACTGTTTTATAAGTTCTGCTAAATTTTGCTTCAAAAAATTAAATTGTTCCTTTGTAGTAGCTCCTGATTTATAACACCATTTAATTGAATTTCGGAAAAAGTTGATTTTGTAAACATCGACCTTTGCTGTCAGATAAAATAACCGGAACACTTGTTAAATTATTGTTTAAATACGGAATTTCTTCAATTTTCGACAATTGTTTGCGTATGTTATTCATGTAAACATTTAAAACTAAAGTCACAATATTAATAAATATAATTTGAGTCCTCCACCATGATAGATCCGTGTTTTACTTGCTCGGATACTAATAAATAATAACTATATTTTTGTAACTATTTTCTATTTTCAAAACTACATATGTACAGTTATGCTACAAATCTACAACTCTCAGTTTATGGCTACACGTGCTGATCTTATCTATCGTCATGCATATTCATGTAGGCGTGTCAAAATCGTATCATACGCGATAATGACCAGCCAGTACACAATGTAAGGATTTCATTAACCAGTATTAAAAAGATAAACATAACAATTGAGGACCAAAATTCCTAACATTTTTGCCAAATACAGCTAAGGTAATCTATGCTATACAGAAGGCTCTAGCATTTTCTTACACGCACCTGTCAGACAATTCAAAAAAGATAACCTTACAATGTACGGAGTTTCAAGTCGTTGTTACAAATGCTACTGGTAAACTTTCTCAATCAAAATCTTCAATCAAACAATATTTAATTGTTAAAATGTACATATCAGATTTCTAACCGATGTCTTAAACAGTGATCTGGGATATAATGCAAACTGTTCAAGACGTAATGAATAATTGTCATGTTTTTTTTTATTTCTTCATAACATAAACTACATGAACCAAAACTGACCCTGATACCAGACGGACTAAGATAACAAACGTACGGACAAAATTAGAAAACGTAATGCCCTACCCTCTACTATATGGGTATAAAATATGGAAAACAACACGTTTAATAATTTATTGCGTCCGAAGCGCTTTTCTTGATTTACCTTCATCAGGAACGCTCAAAGCCAAACATTTGAAGTCCAGAGATGGATAAGTACCGAAAATTGTTGAAGAGCTATATTTCGAAAATACCTTAAATAAATAGCCAAATTCATCTAAAGCCAACTTTACCTGAGGGAGTTGAAAAGTTAGTTTTATAATAATTTCAAAATTTATAAACGGACAATTTTAGTAAATATAAAAAAGAAGATGTGGTATGATTGCCAATGAGACAACTATCCACAAAAGACCAAAATGACACAGACATTAACAACTATAGGTCACCGTACAGTTGTTAAATAATGTCAGTACTGAATCACTGACTACTGAGCTTATGATACCCTCGGGGACTGATAGTCCACCAGCAGAGGTATCGACTCAGTGATATAAAGTAGATGTCTTTCATCTTTTTATTTTGCCATTTGATTAGGGACTTTCTGTTTTGAATTTTACTCAGAGTTCAATATTTTTGTGATTTTATTTTTTATAACCATGATAATAACTCTGCATTATTTTAGATAGAAAATATCATATAAAAATTTAGTTTGTGCTTTGTTAAAAGTTTAAGTTAATTATATACCCATGTATGTCAAACTTGACCTTTAAGTATTATAATAGGATTTTCGTTTTGTCATTGAGAAAGAGAAATACTTAGTTTCGTTTCCGTCTGTCGGTACTATCTTTATATCTCACTTAGTTTTCAGTCAAGTGGTTTTCCTTTTAATCCCAAACAATTGTCACAGTTTATGTGATTCCCACGCATTTTGTGAAGTTATGAAAATACATGGTTTGAAACAAATAATAATATTTATTTCCTCACCAGGTGAAGGTTAACATTTTCAGTTAATTTTTTTTTACTCGTTAGATGTAGATCTTACCATGCCATGGTTTGTACTAGCATGAGCAATATTACGTTTGTCATATGTGGACAAGGATCTGTGTACCCTTCCAAAGCACATGCAATCATCCCAAACTTTTTAAGGCGTTCGTGTTGCGCAGTCTTTGGGTTTTATGTGTTGGACTTTGTTTATTTTGTTTGTGTATCTGTCTGGGGTTTTTTACTCGTGGCGTTGTCTGTTTATTTCCGATTTATGAGTGTAGATGTCCTTTTGGTATCCTTTGCCTCTCTTTTACAAAATATTTCTTCCGTTTGACTTTTAAGACATATTGTTCAAAGCTAATAAAAGTTGTAGATCATATATGAGTTCAGTCGTATTATTTAAGACCACAGTGTAAAAGTGTTATTTTTCGTCCAATATTATTAATTTTGTCATTTTAAGTTTAAGTTATCGTTTGTTGAATTCATTATATCAAATGGCTATCCTGCGATAAGAAATTAGCATATCATGTTCTCTAGGTCACGTAGTAAATTCTTTTATATTAATTATTTGGTTTTTTAATTCATTTTTGGTAAACAAAGAGTTGGAAAATATTGAGATATTATTTAGGTCAGTTGGAGAATACTTGGATATCATTGGTATATAAGAGCCCTCTGTTTTAGTGTTTAATCGAGTTGATGGCGAGAAAAGAACAATACAATATAAAACGTTAAATAGGTTTTTGTTATTCTAAGCAGATTTTGGCAGATCTTGGTTATGTCCGCTTAGTATTGGACACTATGTGTGGTTTTTGTGTTGTTGCGTATTGGACACTGTTGATTATTTTTATACCGAATGTGATGAAATCCGTTTGTGATATGTTAACGTGTGTACCGATGTTTCTTTTAATAAATCATAGACTAGTCTATTTACTTGAATATTTTCTTAACAACAAGAATACCCATCATATGATTATTTTGTCATTAATTGACTGCTATTTCAATGTTCCCGGCCTGACCTGAAAGTTTTACTATACTCGACTTGCATACAGACATATGCAAAAGAACTTATTCGGTTTATTGGTCTGTTTGTATTGATTTAATAGAACTAAGGCGATAAGTCTGTTTTTCCAGTAGGCTACCATCCGCTCGGAGTAAGATGTAAATAAATGATGTATTTTTTTTTAGATTTTATTTTTATTTTCTAGCAAACATGTATTTTTATGCAAATAGTATTGAATGTTGGACAAATTGTTCCATATCACGTTCACAAAGAGTAGGTTCATGTACGTGTAGTAGTTAATAAAGTCTAATATTTGAAATCTGTGATAAAAATTAAAGGCGACTGGAGAGAACTTTTAATCTTTATAACAGTTGTTTAAAATATTACCATAAAAATGAGAGGAACAGAGCTTAGTGGCGAAATGTTCTCCACTGCCTCTGATATAGGGGTATATGGATTATACCTGGGCCGATATGGAAAATGCAATGCATTCGTTATTATGTAAAATATCAGACGGAGTCCTCGAAAAACTCAATGATGCATTTTGTAATTGTCAAACACTGTTTATATCTTTCCAATACAACCATTTTGGTAGCTCCATCGGTTGGTATTTACCCAAAACACGCAAGTGTCGAAACTTAAACTTTTATATAGAAACACGTAAATGATAAATAAAAAAAAAAAAACTTTTTCGAAATGTAACGAATAATAGATGGCCGCCAAAGGGGGATTATGTGACCCTATGGACAATACATTCAAATGTCTTTTTTAAGAGAACCACTGCAACGAATGGAACCAAACATATTTATGTTTGATATTTCGCATTCTCAAGTTTATGTCGAATTTTTTTTGCTGATATTATTTTCCGTCTGATGCAATACTATTAAGTAAAAATGAAATTTGTTTGTTTCTTTTTTTAGGTCAGAAAAAGTTCAAGTTTCACAAATTGTCCGTGACTGAAGAAATGGTCAAACATATTACACTTAAACATTTAAACTATGGGGTTCTTCTTTTCGAAAATAATTTGAACAGTTTGATTGAAGATTCAGAATAACTGGATTGTCATAATAATAGCGGTATCTATCTTTTTGTTATGGCATTTCAATGTGTTTCCGACTTATGTGTTGGTATTATTCGCCTATGCAACAATGAATTGTGTTACAGAGACTATGCCTTGACTAAAAGGCAATAAATAAAGGCAACAGTAGTATACCGCTGTTTAAAACTCGTAAATCTATGGACAAAAAAACAAAATTGGGGTAACAAACTAACAGTGTTGTCGTCGTTTATATAAGTCAATGTCCATAGTTCGTATTTTTAATTGTAAATATAAATAAGATATCAAGGAGACAATAACAAATCGCGAGCTGAAAATGAGACTAAGCATTAAAACAATTTAGGCTTTTATGAAACCTTGAAGAATGTTATGAATTTGTTTTTGCCGCTAGATAAGGGACTTTCCGTTTTAAATTCTCCTCGAAGTTCAGTATGTTTGTTATTAACTTTTTATACAAGTAAAACATGTTTATATTTCTTATAGATAATCGATGTTGGCAAAGACTGCAGAGAGTTTTCTTAACTGAATATATTGGATCAAAGTTGTTCCCTAGAGGCTTGAAAGATTGATCATGACGTCGACGTCACAACTTTCAGAAGGAGAGATAAAGTTCACCAGATTTTTCTTGCTCAACTTTAAAGTATCACCTGACATTGCCAGACGATACTTTGACGGAGTATTTCCACCAACACACTTAGCTCATATCATCAACAATAGTATGCATGACATCATGAAGTTGAACAAATCAAGAATAATCAATAAAGCCCAATTAGAAATATTAAGGAGTGTCCCTGGAACAGTATGGCCTTCCTATCTTCCTCCAATGCATGTGGGAACGAAATGTAAGTACAATTTACTAAACAGTAAGTGTTTCTAATGCATTCACATGCACTTTTGTTTTTGGAACATGCTACAGATTCGGTTCTGTCACGACTAGATTTAATATCCTGCAGTAAGGTGTGAGCGAAGGCTCCGTATTGAAGACTGTACTTCGACCTATAATGGTTTACATTCTAAATTGTGACATGGATTGAGAATTGTCTCATTGTAACTTTTACCACATCTCCTTATATATAGATATGTATACGAGTCTAAAAGATTGTGTAACAATACCGATAAATAGATGGAAAACAAAACACTAAAAAGTGTTGAATATCTTCGCACAAAGATGGAAAAACTGAACAGATTATATAAATTATACAATAGTTGCAAATATTTTGGCTCAACAAATGGCCTTCCTCGGTGTCAAAAGTTTTAACAATACTGATATTTAATGTATAAGTTGTAAACATAGATCAGTAATAATACAGGTAAGTTTTGGTCGATTGAATTTAATCCAAAATCCTGAATATCATAATATAAACATTAGACTGTATTTTTTTATTTTTTTTTCTCTTCTTTGCTCTCCTTTTTTTTTCTTTTTTTTTTTTTTTTTTCTTCTCTTTTTTTTCTTTTTTTTATGATGAGAAAATTACCAAACCTTAACATGCTTAAGCAATCTGCATCTCTATGTTTGAATATTACATTCACAGTAGCTAAAGCAGTTTACCAAAAATATAGAAATCCTTTCCTATAATACGGGTAGTAGTATAGTTCAAATGTATCCCCTTTAAGCAATATTTGAAACAGGGTCTATCTGAGTGAATATGTTAATTAAAATTAGTACCAATTTGCATAGACTAAAAAAGTCTGTTTATTTATGTAAAGTATCTATAAATCATGATGTTTCTAACTGGATTTTTATGTTATTGATTTGAGGAAAAAAGAGGGTGAACTTAGTATTAAAAATACAGAATGTTCTGCCTAGCCTTATAATGGAAACAATTGCTCAAAAAATATAGTGGAAATATCAATATTACACACTTAAACTATAATTAGGATGAAAAGAATAGTGTAAGGTATTTTACCAGCTATGCTATTCAGAGAAAGATGTTACACAAAACTGATATACTTAGAAAGAATTTGTGTTCTTACAAATTAAAAAAATATTGTTCATTTTTAAGCTTTTCATATTGTTTTTTTTTCACCTATTTTTTGTATCATTTATTATATATACAAATCGTATTTGTTGAGAACAACCATTTTGTTGGATGACAGACATTTTTTTAATCTTTTTATCAATTTTGTCACACTATGTTTCTTTATACTTCCCTTTGCTTTGAATGGATGATTATAGTTAATAAAAAATGTATTAATTTTCTATGTAAATAATTTTAAAGCTCATATTACTTTGCTGGATGAATATAAAGAATAAAAACAATTTACAAAAAGAAGGAATGTAATAATTCAATTGAAACACATGTTATTTTTTTCAATGTCAGATAAAAACTTATCTGGAGATCCTTAGGTCAGACAAGGACAGCTGGTTAGGGTTAATTGTTGTTATTGGAGGATTTTTTTCAGTACACATTCCCTGTTATCATTTTTACACATGGATTTCAGATTTATTATTATTTATGTCAAATAAAGTATTTGATAAACATAATTATGATCTATGAAAAATAAACATAAAATCCCCTTTTATAGGAACCTGCATGTTTGACTTTTAAGTTTGTTCAAGGAAATCTTAAAATTGGCATGACATAGCTGTAATTTATTTATACCATTGCTACTTTCAATAAAAAAAAGTGAAAAATGCCAAGGGAAATTCTTGCCTTCAAATGAAGTATTTTATGATCACTATTATGATCTTGCAAATAGTTTATTTTTTCACAGAAACAGATAGTCATAATTTATGTTAAGTTAAAAATTAGTTTACTAATAGTAAATTCTTACTAGAATAACATTTATTAACAATGGCAACTGGATTGATGGTAAACTATATAACTGAGTCAACCAGCAGCAGCAGTAGCATTGCCCCAGTACATAAATATATGATATCCATTTTAGTGTGGCCCTGTGTTCTTGATAAACTTTATCAGGTACATATGCAGATAAAACAAATTGTCAAATTAGCAGTTGAAATTTACAACCTAAAATTAAGCATAATAACATATCATATAAACTAAAATGTTTTAAATGAAATAAATGACTGCCTTACAATTATACCGAAAGGCTTTGGCATAGACCTTTAGAGGCATATGTGTGATAAGCTGTATACGAATTTAGTCTTTTCATAATGTTAACCTTGTTGGTTTTTTTTCATAATGTTAACCTTGTTTTACTTTTCAAAATGTTAATCTTGTTTTTTTTTTTTTTTTTTTTTTTAATATTAAACATATTTTATTAACAATCACCTGTTACATCAACCCTCAGTTGCCCAGGGAAGCCACTAAGGGGGCCCCAATTTTTACAGTCTCATTTGTCGGGGAAAAAGCAAATGAGAAAAAAACTCCCACTATAAATTATTAACATCAACCTTTATAAATATTATCTATCCTTGTACAAATGTACATGTACCTGCAATCAATATCGATCTATATATCTATAACTCTCACCATATATAATTATTTGAATAAAGTATGTTGTTTTTTATCCTCATTTATTTCTCACAAAGGCTACCTGTATTTATTAAGCAGTTTCAATTTTATCGTACATCAAGTCTTTTGTTATGTTAATTTCAATTACATTAAATTTCTGGTCGAGTGATCATTTACCACGTGCGATTTGTTAAAGGGATGTGTAGTTCATTCATTAAAAAAAATGGATTAATGATTTTGATTCCCAATAAGGATTAATATCAAAGATATGGTGAGTAAATATTTGTTTATAATATGAACCTGTTGATACAATATGTCTTGTTACAATTAGAAAATATACATGAATATATACACAACAGAAATTACATGTAGGGAGTTGAGAGCTGTGTACATATTATTATTCAATCAGTATCAAAGAGGTCATTGCACTGACCTGACCATGCAAAATATATATTTATATACAAAAAATGTCACACATAGTAGAAAAGGCTTCGATTTTCGTATTCGGTTTAAAATATTTGAGCAGAAATTGCATTTCATGTTTTATCATATTTAAAATCACCAATTTACTTATCCCTTTTTTTGATATTTTGCGATATTTCTAGTTTTCCAGATAACCCATTTCGTGATTAAAAGCACCGTATCTAAAATTTGGTTATAAGCTGCATCTGCATTAATGACCCCAAAAATTATACTTGTTTCCGATTTTTGTAATTTTTGGATATTTAATTTTGAACAAAATTCCCTTATTTTCTCAAAAATTTCCCGCCAAACGTCTTCCACCAGTTTACAATAAATAAAAAGATGAAATAGTGATTCTTTTTCATTGCAAAAGTGACACTTCCCGTTTGAGCGATTCATTTTTTGTAACTTTTCTTCGGTGTAAATTATATTATGTAGTAACTTCCATTGAAATTGTTTAATTTTCCTGTTAGCTAAATTCTTATTCAAAGTTTCCCAAATGTAATCCCATGGTAGTTCATTCCCAAAATGTAAATTCCACTTCAACTGACTATTTGAAGCTGTTTTATTCTCATAAAGTATCTAATACCTTTAAGGCATAATTTTTTGGCATCAACGACAACTCCATTTTTTATAAATTGACAAGAATTTATTATTTTTATAGGTCCATTAGAATGACTATGTATACTAGAGTCTGTTTTTAAAACGTCAATTTGTTGAGGTGTTAACGAAGATTTAATGCGGCTATATTGTGCAATCCAATTCCTTTTATCTTTAAGACTGTTTAAAATATCAAGGGATGTTTTAAAGGATTTATTGTTTAAGTCCCATATATCTTTAATTTTTTTTATTCCACTGGAGGCAAAATTTGCATAATATATTGCATGTCCCTTGAACTTAAATTTACAATTGCCGAAAATATTTTCTTCTAAAAGGTCCTCTTTCGTGACCGATTTTTGGATTTTCTGTAAGTCAGTCCAGGAAATTAAAAGTTCTTTAAAATATTTGGACATTTGTATTTGCTTAAAACATGTAGTGTCCGAACAAGAACATATAAAAAAAGTCTGTATCATATTTTTCGTCTAGTGACGTTAACCAGTATTTTCCTATTGTAGACTGTAAATCTAATTATTTCTTTTTATTGATTCCATCTGGATGGAGGACATCCAGTTCTTTTATCCAAAACTTCTCCCGGTTCTCTCTTTGCCTATTTTGCCATGTACAATCCTGTTCGATCACAAGGATCTTCATGTGATCAAAATCTTTCAGATTGTGATCTGGTAACCTGAAGTGTTGGCTGACAGGAATATACGGTTTTTTTGTGAGGTCACTCCTGTGGCCATTAAGACGTTTGTGAAATGGCTGCATAGATTCACCAACATATTGGAGACCACATGTAGGACACTCAAGAACGAAATCACGTTTGAGCTTTTGCAGTTGACATTGCAGAAAATGTTGTATGTCTTTTCTGTGGTCTTACTGTGAAATGTTGACGAAGCTGCAATTGGTTGCAACATTTGCAGCGCTTATCACCACACGGCTGGCAATTACCTACAGTATGGTTAGGTTTGGAAAGGTCAGGCTGTTAGGTTGTTTGAAGGCAATCATGGGAGGCTCAGGAAAGATTTTGGATAACTTATAATGTTTCTTGATTGCTGTCCAATGATCACGGATGGTCTTGAAACTATTTCTCAGGTTTGGATGGTATATGAGCACACATGGGATTCTTTTACTCTTCTGTTTTTCTTTGTAAGTTAGCAGACTGCTTCTGGGGATGGATTCCGCTTTTCGAAAACTATTTTTGATGTTTTTGTGTTTATATCCCCTTCTTTTCAAATGTCCTTTGAGCTGCCCCAGACGTTGTTTTGCAGTGTCTTCAGAGGAGCAGATTCGCCTTATTCTGAGAGCTTGGCTGTATGGAATGCTCTTCGTGCAGTGTGGAGGATGGCAACTTTCAGGCGACAAGTACTGATGAGTATTTGTAGGTTTAGGGTATATATCTGTGTTTATTATACCTACAGAGAGGGTGCTAGATGTATCAAGGAAGTTTATGGTGAAATAAGATGTTTCATGGGTGAATTTAATGGTAGGGTGTTGATTGTTAGCATTTATTATAAAAGTTTGTAATTATTGGTCTCCCTTGTCCCATTTCATGTCAACGTCATCAATGAATCGATACCAGGAAAGCGGTTTTTCGATGGAGCACTCCAGCAGTTGCTTTTCAACTTTACCCATAAATATATTGGCATAAGATGGAGCAATTTGTGTACCCATAGCAGTGCCATTTGTCTGTAAATAGTGTTCTACTTGGAATGTGAAGTTGTTCTTTTTGAAAACCATAGTAAACATTTTTACTAAGCTTTCAGTAGGTGGAATTTTAAGAGATCGAGAGCCCCAAACTGCATTTTAGTAGGTAATCTGTAGATTCTTTTATAAAAGATGGCAAGTTTTCTACATGATGTCGAAGATAGTAATCAACGAATTCGGATATTTTTTCGGTTGGATGACCATTAGCTGAGACGATTGGTCTTCCTTGGTTACCAAGTTTATGAATTTTAGGGAGCAGATAGAATCGCCCAGGTTTAGAATCTTCAGGTTTTAAATATTTGAGAGTATCTATATCAATGATGTTATTGTCACACATTTCCTTTAAACATTCTGTTATTTCCTCACTGAATTGGAGGTTGGGGTCCGAATTAAGTTTTTTGTAAAACCGGTCATCATCTAATTGGCGAATGGCCTCTTGGACATAGTTAGATTTGTCCATGACGACAACTGTACTCCTTTTGTCTGCAGGTTTAATAACAATGTCGTCATTATCTCTCAAATTTGTTAAAGACACACGTTCACCAGGTGTTAAATTGTCATAGGTCTGATTATTTATTTTTACATTTGTAAGTATATCCGTTATATATATATAACAAGTCTAAAAGGGTACAACATCACCAAAAACTTTTTTAATTAATTTGAATTTATATGATTCATTTGACATCGTGCTATTACCGAAGAAGGATATCTGTTATCCGAAATATCTAAGTTACTAAACATATTGTTTGTTTTATTGTGTTTTTGGTGATGTTGTACCCTTTTAGACTTGTTATATATTATATTTTGTAGTGTACTGAATCATAATTATATGATCCATCGCCCCGTAAGATTTATCGTTGACTATTTATTCAGTCATATATTATATATATATATATATATATATATATATATATATATATATATATATATATATATATATATATATATATGTTGAATGTCAAAGACCACACTTAATAGAAGACCAAATTAACCACTTGCTGTCTTTGAAATAAATGAAACCACGTGAATCAAGACCCCTGACTTATGTTGCAATTTTGTAAGACGAGTTTAATATTTTTTCAAAGTATGTGTATTTTTTTTGTAACTAACCCATACTTCTTCGTGAAGAAGTATCACTTATAACAATCGACTCTGTATGCAGTAAGTGAAGTATCATTGTATTTGTTGACGGCATATTAAAAGATGTTTTATCTACAACAGTTGATATACCAAGTTCTCTCAGATCCTCATATGTCAGCAGTTATCGTATTGATCGTAAAGATGTGTTGTTGTCATAATGTTCACCCAGGACAGTCGTCACTATTCTTGTTGTAATGTTCACTTTTATACAATGATCATGATTGATTTACCAGCATCTTACAGATTTTATAAGTAGAAATTTGAGATTTTATGATTGGAAGACACATTTAATAAAGTTTTACGCTATTTTTATGTGTTTTATACAAATCTTCATCTATTTTGAAAAGTTCAACCATTAACATGATTAATATTTCAGAAAATAAAAAAAACACAAATTGATGTTTTTCTTTTTTTTACTTTTAAGTCAACAAGACAAAAAATTAAAACAAAAAATGTGTGACGATTTCATGCTTACGTGACTACTTGAAAAGAAAGTTAAGATTTTTTGTAACGTCAATTTCATTCTTATTATGAAAAATAGGATAACTATATTCAGTATGTGCGTACCTTGTAAGGTCCTCGTGTCCGTCAGACAATTATCATTTAAAGAGGGACGAAAGATACCAAAGGGACAGTTAAACTCATAAATTGAAAATAAACTGACAACGCCATGGCTGAAAATGAAAAAGACAAACAGACAAACAATAGTACACATGACAGAACATAAAAAAATAAAGAATAAGCAACACGAACCCACCGAAAACTAGGGGTAATCTCAGGTGCTCCGGAAGGGTAAACAGATCCTGCTCCACATGTGGCACCCGGCGTGTTGCTTATGTGATAACAAATCAGGTAAATAGTATAATTCGGTTGGTCACATTCATGAAAGGGAAAGGGATTGTAGTTACGACGTAAGGAATATATCCGATATCATATGTGAAACGGTTATTCCATAACGGTCAACCAAATCGTGATGGCGTCCGTAAAATTTACGAAGGGATGATTTCAACTTCACTATTTGGAACTCTTGGTTTAATAGCTTCCTTGTGAGCAGCAACCCTCTATCAAGAAAATCATGATAGGAAATTCAAGCACTGGAGTATCGTATCAATTGGGATATTATATATCTATAAATAAATAAATATAGAAAATGAAATCGTGCAACTGGATTTTATAGGTCTGTTTAATTTCATATTATAGATTAAAAATATATGTTAATTATTGCTTTTACCTGTAACAGAATAATATTTTGTGGATCGAAGCAGTCAATCAAATAATTTAGCTTTGTTTTTACTTTCAATGTTGACATTATTTTCCTTTGAATTCAATTAATGCATTATCCATCTCTAGCTAAGGGGTTGAATTGAAGTTCACATGAATACGGATTGAATGAGGTAGAAATATTCACTTGCAAGTCAATAATTGATTATCAATGTGTGTTAACAAAATTTGGAAAAATTGAAAAACACTGGCTGTTGAAAACAAATTATTATTTCACTCTTTCACTTTCATTAATGTTTGAACAAAAAAATCATACTTTATATCTTAATATAGGTAGTGCCCCTGTTTGGTTCCGAATCAATGAATGAGTTTGTATCAGAACTTCGTTATATTTTGTCAAATTTTATCTTAGAAACTTTTATAACAAAATGAAAACTATGACCAATAGAAATTATAATCAATGTATACAAGACCGTCACAAATTACACTAAACATGCTGAATAAGATCAACCATAACTGATTCTAATAAAGTAAAAAAAAATATCAAAAGGTGTATCTCTTCACCATGAGACCAATTCAGATTCTTGAGGGCCACGTGTTTAATTTTGTCGTTATATTCTAACATTTTAGTTTTAATTTATCTTTTAATAATTATACATCTGTAAACTTAGTTGAGGTTAAACAAAAGTCTGAAACTGTTCCAAAAATGAGTAGATGTAAAAACCTTACATAACATATCTTAATTCATCATTTATTGCGCATTTGAATGTTCCGAAATTCATTGTATTATAAAGGTACATGTACAAAATCGCAACTTGTACACGACATATGCATAAACTTGCATAAGGTCGATTTATATCCAACGCAGCTCATATTAAATAAACTTAATATTCAAAACTATGACATAGTGCTATTTCTGCCTCATTTAATGGAGTGGAATATAATATATTCAAAAGTTTGAAGAGCTTTTGTCAATATCAGAAATATGAAACAATTCAGGGAAATTTGACAATTCCTCTTGTAGACCTACATTGTTTATTTCTAGCTACATCATCCAAGGACTTTGATCTGACAATGTTGATATGTCTCCTGCGTAATCTAGGAGGTTTAGCTACACCCACCAATGGATGGGATAAACTTCCGGAGCCGAATGAAATTAGTCCGGGAGCAGACTTGGCTACACTAAAATGGCACAGAAATGATTTGGCCCATGCGACAGTCACTTGTATGGATTCCAATGAATTCACAGACAAATGGAATCAAGTTGAAAAGGTAGGTTGTATCAACCAAATAAATGACTATGCATGTGAACCAATATTCATCAATCTATATTGGTCCTTAAAAATGATAGTACTTTCTCCTCACCGCTAAGTCTCTGGACTAATGATACTCTGAAATCAAGTTGCCAGTATTCATGTCGATTACACACACTGCCATACGCATAGATACAAGATCATGTCATTCACTACAATTAGATCAATGGAAAATTGCAAACGCAAACATATGAGCAAAACTATAAATGCGTCTGCATCGCCATAGCAGAGGGGGCATTTAGGCTTACCTTTTTCTTCTGTACTTCCGTATGTCCGTATGTACTTCTACCTGTAAGTCCTTAAGTTGGTGTCCGTTCTCTAACTTAAGTTTGTCGCAACAAAATGTTACGAGATTTGTATACAATACTTATAACCACAAAATTCAAAATAAGTTCAAATTTTGGTAGTGTCACTGTTACTGTTTTCAATAACTTCCCTTTAGAACTTTGTATGATATTCAGTGGGGGCAGCATCTGTGTCGCAAGGACACATTTCCCATATATCCATTATTATTGTGGAAGGCAGTTAATTTGGTCATAAGTTTTTTTTTCAAAAGGGGACATTTTTATTTTACTGTAGTATGATACTTTACCGCATAAAATATCAATTGTTGAAATATCTTATTAAACATTTATCGATAAAAACTAAAATAAATATCAAATAAAAAAGGGTCATTGTAATAGAAGGATTAAAAAACTGTATATCTTTAGTGATAAGATTATTATCAATCACGTGTTAGCACTTTTATTGTAGGCGTTGACATCTTTAAATAGAGGTCAAAAACCATTAGAGGTCATCGACATCTTAAAATACGATCTTGATGGGGAACAAGCAAACATATTGGCTAACGCAGAACTGAAGCAAATGAAAGAAGAATTATACCTGGATTGTGAAAAGGAAAAAGAACAAATAGAAAGTGATTTCTCCTTTTACAGAGATGGCAATCTTCCAAAAAACATTGCAGGTTTGTTTCATTCTGTTTTCTCTCTAAAAGTTACTAAACGGGGGCTGGGCTACTGTTCAATTTACTGTTATTAATATTGTATGTGAAAATGTAAACACATTCATGGCTTGCATGAATTATTTCCAATCTAATATGACAACAACTGAACTAAAGTTAAAGTATCTTATGTTGTCCTTTTATGTTTATTTCTCTGTAAGGGCCACCAGCTACGAGATTTGAAAAAAGTAGAAAATTATTTTGTTTCGTTTCATCGTTAATATAATTGAAATGATGATATAATAATGTTTTGTGTGGATTGATGCAATCAACGATATGGTTCATCCTTGTTTTAATTTCAATGTTGCCATTCTTTTCCTTTTAGTGTCTGATCATGATTTAAACATGCGTTATTAATCCTTAGCTATTGGGTTAAATTGAAGGTCACATGAATACGGATTTAATACGGTCGAGTTATTCAATTGCAAGTGAATAATTCATCAGCGATATTTTTCGCTTATTCGGACAAAATTAAACCAAATTTGCTGTAAAGGTAGTCCAGGGGTAAAGAAAAAAAAAGACAGAATTTTCTTATACTTTGTCAAAATAAAGAATTTACTATGCTTTTTTGAAAAAAATAATAAAAGTATGGGTCACCGCGCTATTTTTCAAGGTAAGAGTCGTTCAAAATTGCCAAAATTTACTTAGATTGTTCATGCAAAAACACATGTTTGTGCATACAAAGAAATCTATCAGCCAGAGTTTTGAAATAAGATATGAAAAGATAGGTTTCATAATATATTTTAAGAAAATAAAAAAAAAATGGTGTAACCGAAATTGTTTTCTTGCTACAAGTAAAACATGAAAATTTTCCTATATGTCAAATAAATTTTGTACGAAAATAGTTATCTCCCCTTAAATGGCTTATTTGAAAAAATAATTCTATCAGCACAAATATTTTGCATTTGTTTATTCATTTTCGATATTGCAATGAATAACTCAGTATTTTTCATATAAATAAACAGTATAACCAATAAATTGCAAATCTGGCTCCAAATTTGCAGATTTGGACAAAGAACTTGACCGATTATGCACTGTGATTGTACAATTCAAGATGGCGGTTAACCCCGACTTACCTTAAAATCGACTTTTTTTTATTATTTCACTTTTATTAATGATTGAACCAAACAAAAGTATACTCTATGATTTCATCTAATTCATAAAGTGTAGCTATAGCTAGTGCCCCTTAAATTAAACAGGAAAATACTAACTTTGGTTTATGTTCCGTCTACGAAATATTATATAAAAGTCATAGATTGGATGTAAATTTTCACATGGCCTGTGCCGTTATGTTTGAAGTATATTCTGAGAGTTATAGCTGTCCATTTATAATCTTCTGTTTGCCAAAAATGTTTGGAATCTGATATGAAAAATACGGTTATTAGAAACTTAAGTTACATGTATGCCATGTCGTTATCTGTTTAATGTTACCTCTATAAGATTATATTAATATGTTCCAATAAGTCTAGAGCTTGCATAACATATTTCTTAAATACATGTAATTTCTTACAAAAATGTGTTTAATCCTTTTAATTCTCAGTGGCAACATTTGCAAATTTTAATTAACAATTTCTTTCGTAACCCTCCGTAAAATCCACAGTTTGCGCATGTCTTAATGCGATGCTTGAATTGTAAATCTACGTGAGAGGATTATTGTTACAGATTGATTATAACAGGAATTTATGTGCTTCTCTAAGTCGGTGATAATTATATATAGTTTGATAAATTTATCACGCTACTATTCATAATACGACAAATAATTGAGACAAGAGGGACGAAAGATACCAGGGGAAAACTCATAGATTGAAACTAAACTGACAACACCATGGCTAAAAATAAAAAGACAAACAGACAAATAATAGTGCAGAAGACACAATTTTGAAAACTAAAGACTAAGCAACACGAATGTGCTTTTGAAAAGTCAAGTAAACCTTCACCCAAATAATTGTTGAATTTGGGTGTTCCATTTCTAAGATTAAGAACAATCAAACAATTACATAAACAGATGTCTTCTTTTTTTGTGTCAGATAAATCAAAATTTTAAATCTGTGGATAATGTTTTTGTGTGCATGCACAATATGTGAACATGATAAATCATGCCAAGTTAAATATACACGAATCTTTTCAGATACGAACACAGATTTAGTTGAAGCATGGATTAAAGATGATGAAAGTTTTTTTGAGACACAGGGATCAAAACTTGTTGGTGACAAAATAAACGATTTTAACTGTCTTGTGGTGACATCAAATTCAGGTTTAGGTAAGACTGCCACGATCCGACATATTGCATTAAAACTTAAATATAAAGGATTTGAAATTGTTCCTGTAGAGTCCCCAGAAGATATAATTAAATACAAAACAAATAAAAAACAGTTGTTTCTTATTGATGATGTCCTTGGTAAATACGATTTAAGTCCGACCCGGCTGGATGAATGGGAAAATAAAAACGAAAAGCTTATAAGCTGCTTGGACACAGGACTAGGTTCAAAGAAAATAATGTGTACACTGAGATTACAAATAACACTTAATAAAAGATTTAAAAATGCATCGACAATTTTAAACAAAGCAGTTATAAATTTAGAGCACGAGTCTTGTGCCCTTTCAAAAGAAGAAAAGAAGAATATATTAATGTCACATCTTAGGAGAAGTAATCTGGACAATAATATTACAACAGAAGAGGTTGCGAAAATGTGTAAATCCGATTATGCATTTCCTCTTCTGTGCAAATTAGTTTCAAGTAATGAGGAAAGATTCAGAAAAAAACTCGCATTCTTTAGGCAACCAATATCACTTTTAAAGGAGGAACTCAGTAAAATTAGTAATGAAAATAAAAGTTTATATTGCATGTTGGTGCTATGTATGCTGTTTAATGGTTCATTTAGAAGAAGAATGTTTGAAATTGACTCAAATGAAGGTGATAAGAAAATATACAAAATAATGCACACCTGTGGCCTTCAAAGAAGCATTTCTAAGAAAGAACTTGAAAATAGCGCCCTTTCTGCTTTAGGATCTTATTTCACAACGGATAGTTTCAATTTTAAGTTTATTCACGATGCTCTTGAAGAGACTGTCGGTATTCACTTCTGTACTTTGTATCCCAGTGAAATGTTTGCAGACTGTGATATCGCATTTATAGGAGATCGAGTTAGAATTCATTCAAATGAATGCATAAATGTAAATGCTGATGAAAATAATTTATTTATAAATGTAAATGCTGATGAATATAATTTATTTATTCGGGAAGATAAATTAAAAGAGGATTGTTTTCGACCGCTATATACTAGATTGTCGAATGAATTAAAACGTGGTAGATTCTCTACTTTGATGGTGAGTCACCTTTTTAGGAATAGAAACTTTGTTAGTGAATTTGGAACCTATTTGAAAAATAATAAGATCAAATTAGGATTACGAGAACCCTTTTTGAAAACTAGTTACGAGGGGAGCCAGATTATCGAACAATCTTTCATTCGAAAGACGTTAAATGTTTTATCATTTAAACAACTCCAAAATAACGCAGATGCCATAAGTCGAGTTATGCAGGCTGGTTTGGGAGGGAGTACAATTATGCACTGGATTGTAGCCTTTGGTTGTTATGAATTCTTTCGATATGCATGGAGCACGATGACACCTTCACAGCATAAACGTTTTTTTAACATAACTTGGGCAACACTAATAGAACCAGTTACAATGCCCATCTTTCCCTTAGCTGTTCACGGTGGTAGCTTAGATATCGTAAAAGAATTAATTAATACTGGAGCAGACGTTAACTGCTTTTCAAAGTCTTGGGAAACTCCTTTATACATAGCTGTTAAGTCAGGTCGCTATGATATGGCACATTTGCTATTACGCAACGGAGCTCTTGTAAACATTAGAGGATGGTTTGACATGAAGTTACCAATTTTAGTTACTTCAAACAATCAGCAATTAACTAGTTTAATACTTGAATATGATTTAAATCAGACCGAGTTTCACAAAGCAGTCAGACACAATGACTTGCAACAACTGAGTTTAAATATTCCATTGGAGTATATTGACTCTAGAACAAGAAGTGGATGGACGATACTACATTACGCTGTATTACTAAATAAAGTAGAAGCTGTGAAGGTTTTATTCAATGAAGAATTGCCCCAAAACGATGATTACTCTGTTGAAGTTATCCAAGATGACCAAAGAGCACCTTTGTGTAGAAAGCCGACACCGAGAGTAAACGTAGTTGACAACAACGGGCTAACTGCTGTCCATATAGCAGTTATAAACAATTATATCGAGATACTATCTATTCTACTTCGTAATAATGCTAAAGTTGAGGTTCGTGATGATTTCGACAGAACTCCTTTACATTACACAACAAGTGAAATGGCAACAAAACTATTACTAAATCAAAGCTCTAAAACCCAGTGTTTGGCAACGAATCGAAACGTTAATGAGATGACAGAGTATGAAAAAGCACCTCTATCAGTTTTAAGGACCACATGTTTTAATTTAACTTTAAAAACAGCTTTCAGACATGTTTGTCGTGAATATGTAAACATGCCAGACAGTGCAGGAAATACACCCTTACATTCTGTTCTAAACAGGTGCCATTTAAAAGAGGAACGCAGTGATTGTATAGAAACATTGCTAGAGAATGGGGCAAATCCTTATTTATTGAATGACAGGTCAATTTCAGCATTTGAGTTAATTGATAGCTGCTGTGATACAGCTAAATACATAAACAATAGTGTAAAATATAAAAGATCACTTCAGAAGACTCATAAAATATTTGCTTTCGTCTCATTTGCATTCTCTATCGGTCTTTTAATATGTTTTTTCTGTATAAGTAGTAACATCAGTATAGAACGTTCAAAATGTAAAGAAATGAATTTGGCACATTCGTATTGGGCACATTCGTATAATATTGCATTGGTACAAGTGATTAGAATCCCATACGGTATATTCCTTGTTATTGTACCTTTCTGGTCATTTATGTTACTAACTTTTAAGATGAGGGGTTCTATTTATCGGCTTTGTTTTGTTCTTTATTTATTAATGGGATGTGGGTCGTTCATATTAATTGGCGCATTTATGTACCATACATACACAACTGTACATACCATCACTGCGGTTTCCGTGACTTTGTTGTTCTTTTTTATATTGTACGGCACGTCACTTGAAATCCTTTTAATGTATACTGTATTTATGTTCTTAAAAGATAGGAAAAGAAAGAATATAGGTTTCATTTTTATTTTCTTGTGTTCTTTATATTTCTTTAGTCAATATTTTGTTTTTCTTTTCGGCACTTTGGCCGTTGATAATGAACTTTATGTCGAGAGCGATATAAATTCACTGAGCATGTATTCAACAGCTTTAAATTGTTTCGAATATAGATTTAATATCTCTTGTTCAAGTTTAAACTCTGCTATTACTTATAGGAATGGTGTCGATTTCTCCGTTCGTTGTGTTGACCCAAAAATGAATAAATATTATAGCATGCATAGCGATGGTACACTTATAGTAGAATCAGAATATATAGACTTGTTAATTATTGCCATGTTTTCAATGTTATTACATTTTATATTTGCTAATTGTTTCATAAACTGTATTTTACCATATACTGATAATGTTATAAAGGCAATAGGGAAACTATTCAGATTGAATTACAAAACTGGAAAAAAAATGCGAGAGGAGGATTTTTCCATCCATGTCTGTGCGATATTGATATTTAAAATGTGTGGGCTTTTTCTTGTGCTTATAGTTTTAATTGGATAGACCTGTTAATCAAATATATAAACCTTTTATATGTAAATATCGTATCTCTGCCCATAGCCTCAATATAGAAACAGGCAGATATTACAATGTAGATAGAGAAAATAGATTATGTACTATGTGCACTAACAATATTGTAGAAGATGAATACCATGTTATTCTAGAATGTAATAGATATAGGGATGTAAGAAAACTATACATTAAGAGATATTATTGGCAATTTCCATCCACTTTTAAACTTATACAGTTGTTATCAGTTCACAATGTGAGAGAACTTAATAATTTAGGTAATATTTTGTTTAATATTGAAAAAATTCGAAATATGTAGTTGTATTATTTTTTTTTTTCATTCTCCGCCATACATTTATTGTGTATAATTATTGTATTCATATTTCACTGATGCATTCAAACAAAAATGTTGTAAAATTGAATATTCTATAAGCTGTATTGCTTCTGAATAAAGTATTATTATTATAGTTATCAAAGGTACCAGGATTATAATTTAGTACACCAGACGCGCGTTTCGTCTACATAAGACTCATCAGTGACGCTCATATCAAAATAGTTATAAACCAAACAAATACAAAGTTGAAGAGCACAGATGATCCAAAATTCCAAAAAGTTGTGCCAAATACGGCTACGGTAATCTATGCCTGGGATACGTGTAAATGAATATGCACCAGAAGCCAAAAGCATTTTTAGTAAATGATATTTGATTTGCAAATATGTTGGCATTTGCAATTTTCATGCATTACAATACATCAAACATTAACGGACAACAAATAAAAAGAAACAAACAATAGTACACGAGACAAACATAGAAAACTTAATAATAAACAACAGGAATCCCCACCTATACCTTGGGGTGATATTAGGTGCTCCGTAAGTGTAAGCAGATTCTGCTCCAAATGTGGCATCCGTCGTGTTAAATATGTTATTATATGTGTTTCTCAAAGCAACGTATTGCGACCCATTATAGTCTTCATTGTAAGATGTGATTGTAAATATGCCAGTGTTTCTATGATACACATAAATTGAGTTCAGTTAGTGCTAGACCTACATTATGCCATTTTTCTTATAAAACTTCAGCATTATTTAATCATGACCAAGAATGCAGTCTTGACGATTCAGCGTGTGCAGTTTTATCTTAAACAATATTTAAAGCAAAAATATTGGTTAAGTTCACTAAAGCCATTATGATTAGTTAATTGCGTATGAACTAGAAGAATTGACTCAAAGATATTGGACCATGACATTCTTAGTATTTTAATGTGAGGTGTCTCCCTTATTTTTTATACTTTCTGATATATATGGTCGTAAAGTATTTTTTGTCCATATGTTATAGTGTAAGCAAAAGTAATACATGGTCTTCTTTTCATTTATGGAAATATATGACACAATCAAACATTACAGGAGATCCAACAAGGTAACCCCTATACTGTAAGACTGTCTATAGTAATAGAGCAAGGTAGAATCCTTTAACTAACTTAACTTCCATGACTTAAGTTTTATCCTAACTTGTTTAGCTGGTTAAACTATAAGCACGGGGTGCAATTTATAAATATATGTATAAAGTTGAGAATGGAAATGGGGAATGTGCCAAAGAGACAACAACCCGACCATAGAAAAAAACAACAGCAGAAAGTCACCAACAGGTCTTCAATGTAGCGAGAAATTCCCGCACCGGAGGCGTCCTTCAACTGGCCCCTAAACAAATATATACTAGTTCAGTGATAATGAACGCCATACTAATTTCCAAATTGTACACAAGAAACTAAAATTAAAATAATACAAGACTAAAAAAGGTCAGAGGCTCCTGACTTGGGACAGGCGCAAAAATGCGGCGGGGTTAAACATGTTTGTGAGATCTCAACCCTCCCCCTATACCTCTAGCCAATGTAGAAAAGTAAACGAATAACAATACGCACATTAAAATTCAGTTCAAGAGAAGTCCGAGTCTGATTTCAGAAGATGTAACCAAAGAAAATAAACAAAATGACAATAATACATAAATAACAACAGACTACTAGCAGTTAACTGACATGCCAGCTGATCTGTTATTTTATAATTTATTTCACTGTATGCATTAAATCATTGTATGTTTCGTGTTATGTTTGTCACATGTTTTAATCAGTCAATAAAAAGTTGGTAAAGATTTGTTTTCATTATTTTAACATTATTTTTTACAATAAAAATTATGTCTAAGTCAATTTCAGTCATTTGAAATTACTCAGAAAATATGAACTTCGGAAGGTTACAATATTTTTAAAAGTTTTTTTAATTCAGCTGATGAACCCAAAAATTATCATGAAGCATTTTTCAACCCCTTATGAATCTGCCACATTTGTGCTTACATTAAAGTAGATGATTGATTGTTGGTTGCTTAACGTCATGTTGCCGCTGAAATATTTCATACATGTTCGGGATGAGAACAAGCTAAAAATAAATATAATAGGTAGGTCTTGTAATAACAAAGGCCATCCGGGGTAATGGTCGGGGAAATTCGAACTCCCACTGGAAAATTAGGATATATTGGATAAGGACAGAAATTTTGCCTTGCAACAGGTCACCTACGGACCCCTCAAGGAGTTGTTGCAAGGGTTCGTAACATGCAAAGGGAGTGGCACTCTCTTAACACGAGACGTCGGATTAAACGTCCCCATTCTTAAGCCCCAGTCCCACTAGACCACGATCGCAATTAAATTCAGATCGTGATGAGGTCGCGGTATGAGCGGCATGCAAATGTAAATTTTCGTTGCTTCCACGATGCTACTACGTCCTCATTACGCTTCTAGAGGGGGGCAAGGGGTTTAACTGTTATGCTGTTATGGGGCAATTTAATTCTTTGTTATCTGTTATTTTGAAAATATATTTGCTGTTAGCTGTTATTGTCTTATTCTTTGTTAGCTGTTATTGGGCTTTTAGTTTTTTTGTTATCTGTTATTGTGATAATGTATTTGCTGTTAACTGTTATTGAAAATTGGAATGTTAGCATTTTTTTTTTTACAGTCAATATTCGGTATAAATTGAAGATCATTGGCCATTGGGTTCTACAACTACTAATATGTTTGTTCCGTATTCAGAGAAGGATTCCATTAACTTATACCCATCACAGAAGTGAGGTCCAGGACAATTCAAGTATATCTTATGATTATCCTTTGTAATAAATTCCATTTTTTTTTATGAATGTGTATTTAGAATTATCTTAATTTTTTGTATGAGAATAATGTTCCATGTTTTCCGTACGAACATATTAAATTAAAACAATTTTTGATATGACAAAAAGGAAAACATATGGCTAGGAATATCTGACAAAGATCTCAATTAAGGACTAGGTCCTAACAACCACTTAACCTTTTATATAATATGGTACATAGACTCAGCTCTGTGATTCTTTTCAAAGCAGAACCAAATGCATTGTACAATGAAAGTTCCAACCATGTACTTGGGTCCGAAGCTGCACATAACTCATTACAAAGATTTATTTCGTTTCAAGCCATTGTTTCCCTACTAAACTATGTATTCTACTTACTAGTACACTTGGTACAATCAAAAACCTCAGCTGATAAAAAATTGTTCAAATAAGGCCTTTGAAAATATTGGAATAAATTGCTTTTAGAGTGTCAAAATTCGTTCGAAGTACTTGATAAACTGCATGCTTATAATTGGTGCTTTTGATTTTTCTACCCTATATACCACTTTGCCTCAAAGTTTTATTAAGAAAAATTCACACACCTCATTAAATGGTCATTTAGAAAAAGTCAGAATATTCAAACTCTCTTAGGTCACTTTTTTTATTAGCAACAAAGGGATCTCCAGTCAATATATATAAACAATACACCAACGTTTCATGAGAACTGCTGAAAACATTTTTGTGTTAATGTCTGAAAACTGGAAAATCACCCCTTTTTAATTAATAAAACCTGTTAACTCGGAAACGTAAAATCTAAAATTTATAAAAATTGAAAGTTACCTCATGTTAATAGATATAAACAATTCACCAAAACTCCTTGCTTTGTGAAAGCATTTTTGAGATATTATCAGAAAACTGAAAAAAACACCAATTTTATTGAATAAAAACTCATTACCCAGATTCTTAAAATCTAAAATTTATAAAAAAAAAAAAAAAAAGAAAAAAAAAGGGAGCTCACGTCAATAGTTATAACCAATTTCCCAAAGTTTAATGCAAATGGTTAAAGAGTTTTTGAGTTAATGTCCGACATGTTGACAACAGACGGAAAACAGTATACCATACTACGTTCCGTAAACGAGCGTATAAAAAATATTATAATATATTGAGTAGTAATTTAAACACATTCTAGATACATAAATTAATACTAAAAACATAGTCATAAAAAATGGAATGCATTACAAAGGATTATATCCGTAATAAGAAATACTGATTTGTCAAAGACCGAATTATTTTAATATTTCATTTACTGTTATCTGTTTTTGTCCATTTTAATTCCTTGTTATCTGTTATGAGCCAAATCAATTTGCTGTTTTGCTGTTATTGGGATCCCCCTTGCCCCCCCCCCCCCCTTCTACAACGATCCCGCTACGATTATAACACGTTCTCATCGCGCTTATTCTGCGACCTTACTCCACAAGATCTTTCTACGCTCATCACGTTCTCACTACAACCACACCACGAGTTATCCGATTGCAACACGATCTTACCACGCTTCTACTGAGATTATAGCACGTTCTTACCACGTTTACACTACGTTCAAACTGCGATCTTACTACGCTCTCAGCAATAACGTCAGCATCGTGTTCCATATCAATACAGTATCATTCCTTCAGTTCTATTTCTGATTAACACGTAGATTTCTCGAAAAAAATACAGTCATGCTAACAAAATCTACTAGAACACGTGGGCGTGGTGTTAGGGTTGATGTAGAGGCAAATGGAGCTCTGATAGTAACGAATCTGATCAAGTAGAGATGTCGGACCGACCAATTTGACCTTAATTACAACCAATTGCTGGTCCATAAAGCTGAAATGACGATATTTTAGTGAACCATAGCAGATATGAAAAAGATGTGTCAATAGATATAGGAAGATGTGGTATGAGTGCCAATGAGACAACTCTCAATCCTAGTAACAATTTTTAAAAGTAACAATTATAGGCCAAGATACGGCCTTCAACACGGAGTCTTGGCTTACACCGAACAGCAAGATATAAAAGGCCCCAAAAATTACTAGTTTAAAACCATTCAAACGGGAAAACCAACGGTCTAATCTATATGAAAACAAGAAGCATGGTTGAGCCGTTAGAGAAAATGGACAAGAAGTCCCAATTACATACAGACAAATAAAACCTGGAGAGAATTAATATATTTTATGGGAAAATGACAATGAGAATAATGGTCGTAGTATGAACGTATTCAGGTCGTAAGAAGAGCGTGATGAGGACGGCAAGGGCGTGCTAGAATCATACTATGGTCGTGAACAGCGTGGTATAGTCGTAGTGGAAACGTAGTTTGGTCGCGGTGAGAACGTGATGGTCGTAGTGAGGTCGTAATAACGTCGCAATGAGATCGTAGCGCAGTTTCTTCCGAATAGAATCACACTTTCGCTACGCTCTCACTACGATGGTACAACGACCTTTGCGATCTTACTACGATCTTAGTGCGCTCTCACTACGCTTCTACTACGACCCGATTTCGCCACGTCCGCACCACGATTGTTTTGCACATGTTCAAAGTTTGCCACGCTCATCACGATCTTGAAGACCTCACCACGACCGTGATACGACCTTACTGCAAATTACACGATCGTACTACGATCATCATTTTTTTTCACAGATCGTAGTGCGATCGTGGCCTAGTAGGACTGGGGTATTACCGGACGTATTTGCAAACTTGATACCTCCCGCAGAGCCAAACGGACGCCCCAATTTGGCAAGCGTTTTACTGCCAGTCGGAGGAAGACTTAGTGACCATATTGTTTTATTCCTCAGTCACTCTTGCAAGGGGTATAAGTAGATGATGATTAGAAATATACATCAATGATAAATCAACACAACACACAAATCGGACATAAAGAGGTCGATATACAATCTCTGTAAACTGTCCATGCAGCTTTACAAATCGTCAGTTAAAGCAACTTATTTCAAATTCTCAAATGTTTAGATGTTCCTGAGACAACCACTGGTTATTCACACATACATACATACATGTACATACATGTACATATATGCAATCTCAATCCTACCCTTTACATTTCTATAAGATAATTATCACGTAAATCAGATTAGAATAAATAAAAAAGCACAGGTTTGCCTGTATCATTGCATATATTGGACCTTTTTTTTATGAAATGATTGAATAAAATGGAGTCATAATTGTTTAAGTTTTAACCATTTCTGTGTCATCGACAACATAAATTGAGTACCACCGGAGCGAAAAGAGAGGTAAAACAACAATAAATACGTTGATATTTCCTTCTTTTACACGAAGCTTTATATTTTAGAAAATTGATAACTTCGATGAAGCTAATACATTCTATGCAGATGCCTTATTTTACAAAGTTTCCGATTGTCATCTGTTTATTACCAATTGTTCATATGTTCGAACTGTTACTAATAATAATAATCTATTTTATTATTGTGTTTCTACTCTGCTCCGGATTTGGGGATTGTTTGGCGCCAAACATGCTAAAACCAGCCGTAATCTGTTCAGGTTTGTCCTAAGTCAATAGCCTGTTATTGTTTGTTTGTCGTTTGTTGTTCTGTATCATAGATTTTTTTTCGGAAATTTTTATGTAGATATAGGGAGATGTGGTGTGAGTGCCAATGACACAACTCTCAATCCAAATAACAATTTATAAAAGTAAACCCTTATAGGTCAATGTACGACCTTCAACACGGAGCCTTGGCTCACACCGAACAATAAGCTATAAAGGGCCCAAAATTACCATTTAAACGGGAAAACCAACTGTCTTATCTACATAAAAAACGAGAAACGAGAAACACGTATAAATTGCATAAACAAACGACGACTACTGTACAAAAGATTCCTTACTTACACTGTAGGACAGGTGCAAACATTTTGCAGCGGGATTAAACGTTTTAATGGTACCAAACCTTTTCCCATAGAAAAACACACTATAAAATATCAATTGGAAGGCTTAACTCAATCAAAAAACGTAAATTAACACACTATGAATATGAATAAGGCTGTTAGTTTTCTTGTTTGAATTGTCAAATATTTGTCATTTTCGGACATTTTATAGCTTACTATATGGTTTAGATCATTGTTGACAGTCGTGCGATCACCAATAGCTTTTAAACTATTATACGCCATTCAGTCTCTTGTAGATAGTTGAATCGCTGGAAAGCATAACACAAATTCAAATTTTATAAATAGATATAGGAAGATGTGGTGTGAGTGCCAATGAGACAACTCTCCATCCAAATAACAATTTATAAAAGTAAACCATTAGAGGTCAACGTACGGCCTTCAACACGGAGCTTTGACTCACACCGAACAAAAATCTACAAAGGGCACCAAAAATAACTAGTGTAAAACAATTCAAACGGGAAAACCAACGGTCTAATCTATATAAAAAAACGAGAAACGAGAAACACGTATAAATTACATAAACAAATGACAAACTACTGTACATCAGATTCCTGAGGACAGGTGCAAACATTTTCAATAATTATCACACTTTTTTTGTTCATCTGGCATATTGTTACTTTGCTGTGATCTTTCAGTTTCAACCATGATTCTAAATATAGACTTGACTTTCCCTAAAATGCGGACGGAATAGAAGACACCCGTTTATTTTCTACACCTGTCAGGATAAAAGGTTGAAAAAAGATACTAGAAAGATGTAGTATTTTTTTTATTCAGATGAATGTGAGAATGCATAAATATGTGTTGTGTTTTGTGGAATGAATCGAATGGTTATTTTTCTTCTTTTTGTCTTTGTTCCGTAACATGATAAATGATGCACTGGTGGTTGAGTATCCCCCCTCAATATCTTCTAACGTTTTACATGAATATAAATCATGTAATAAATATTCAATTGCACTTCAAAAAAATATGCCAGAAATTTTAAAATTATAAATTAATCATAACCTGTTCAACATAAGTAAGTGTATTACTAATTAAAGCCCATAGTGTCTTTCATTAAAAACTACAGATATGGTTTTAAAAAAAAGTATTGTGGAGTCAATTCACTTTTTGATTTTAATCAATTTGGTACGAAGATCTACAAACAGAAGCATTGTATAATTGTCCATGGTTTATTTATTCATTTGGTTACAATTTTATTGTCAGAGGGAGCTACCATTTGAGGGAAGGCTTGGGTGCAATTTGAAACAAGCAAGACAGGCTTTTGAGCAACAAGGCAGGAACAGTAATTTGGCATAACAAGCAGGATTACAATTTATGTAAACAAGTACAGATAAACTAATGAAAATTGCAGTTCCCTAAAGAATGAAAAATAAAAATCCAAGAAAATGATGTCAGATGAGGGAGGGTAGGAGGGGTCCTGAATCCTGATCCCGAAATCACGGGCTTAAAAACACGAAATCCCAAGTATAAATAAATTATAAATCCCGACATCCCAAAATTCCCGGATTCCGAAACCCCGAGCTTAAAACACCCCGATCCCAGTCCAACCAACCACCACCCCCAATGATTACAACTAAAAAAAATGCAGGACAACATTTTTCAATTCCAGCCCTCCCACCCATAAAATCAAATGGTAGCATCGTTGTACTTTATTTCATTTTATGTAAGATCTAGGCATTGGCAAGTAAAAAACGAAAACAGTTTTGGTCCTTTCTATTTCCCTCCTTTTTTGACGTCCCGGTTTTCTTTTGGTAAATTTATTTCACTCTGAAATTTCCCTATTATGTCTCCTTAAAGATTCCTTTATGGGAAATTAGTAACTTTAAATGGATTAAAAATTTAAATGAATAGCTGCTCTCTTAGCAATAATGTAAACATTCTGATCATGATCCTTTAAAAGCTTGCATATTGCTCATGATTTTAAAACGTAGCAATGAATCAGACTTTGAGTAAGAGTTATCTTTTCTTAGGTGTTCTGTACCCCCCTTAATAAGGCTGGTTGGTGGTATTTTTTTGTTTGTTTGTGAGATTAACATTCACCATTCGACTTACCCAATTCTGAACGTGTTTTTTTAACAAACTGTCCAGGGTTGTCGTCAATTTGCAATAAATTTCGTCCTGTGAAGTTGAAAAGGCAATGCATGGGAAATAGTACAGTCACGCAAATCAGAAGCATATTAGAAGCATCTTTTTAACTCGTACATTTCACGTTTATGAAAAGGAAAAGAACTAGGTGGATTTCAGTTTTCATTTAGAATGCTATACATTTGAGCACTAGGTACAGATGTGGAAATAAAGTTTGCAATATTCTTAGATTCAGCAGGTGTCATTTTTCTAAAAAAAAATCTTATGTACTGTGGATTCATTTATTTTCGTGGGTACCAATTTTCGTGGATTAAGAGAAGCTTGTATATTCATGGATATTTAATTTCGTGGTTTTGCTGAAGTCTGCATACAAACCTATAGAAAAAATATCATTCGTTGAATATTTAATTTCGTGGTTTGACTGTGCCCACGAAATCGACGAAAATTGGTATCCAACGAATAATAATGAATCCACAGTATATGATAGGGTGGAAAAGTATTTTTCTTCAAATCAAGCTAACAGAAAACGTCGTTTTAATCATAAAACCAACAAAGTAATCATATATAAAATAAATGAATAAATATATATTTTATTTGAGTGTCACACATCGATTGATACAGTACATATATACAAGTATATTTAAGTAACATCTTTAAAATTCAATCAATGTCCAGCCAAACATTTGACTTATGAGACACTTTAAAAACATACATGTACATATTTACAATAAACATAAAATATTTCTAGAGTTAAAAATCTAATAAATTAATTTTTCAAAATCGCTTTCAAAAATACTATTTGTAAAAATATAAAATGTTAATAATAATTATATGAAATACACTACATCATATATATTAGAGTTCTTATTTAAAAAGTTATCTGTTGTCTTCTACAATAGAAATAATATAATAAAAATATTAATCTCAATAAATAAAAATACCTTATTTTAAAGATTTGAGAAACACAAATATGCTTAATGTTTAAAACTTAGACAAAAACTAGGCTATCAAAATAAAAAATAAAACATTGTACATCTTCAATCAAATTTAAATAATTTCCTTCTCATAAAACATTTCTGTAAAATTTTACATAGACATATCTGAATTTGCTCGGATCTCATTATAAATATAAACTTATCGTCCATATGATCAAAATTCTCAATAAAATAATTACATTCACAAAATAAATCATATCTTATGTCTGCATATAAAGGACACTCCATCAGAAAATGTTTTTCAGTCTCTACATGTCCAAGATCGCAATATATACAAAGTCTATCTTCAACTGGAACTTGCGGCCTGGAGTAGCGACCTGTCTCCAAGGCCAGAGGTAACGAGCCGGCTCGAAACATGGCCATATATCTCCTTTGACTAAGTGGAATGTTCATTTTTACATATGACCCAACGCTTACTGTGTGTTTGTATAGTCTGTATGTACGGAGTTTGTTTCCGTTTAATGTACCACGGTCGTTGAAAATGTCATCACACCATTGATGATTGTCCAATTGTTCTAGCTTTTCATTAATTATTTTCATAACGTATTTTGTGGATAAAGATGTGTCCCTTATAAGTCCACATATGTCAAGTTTAGTCACAAGTTTGTTGACCTCAAATGTCCAACCTTGTCGTCGTCGCACCGCCCAACGCCAAACTTTACTTTGGAGTCGATTGTTTTCAAGTCTGTGAAGTTTGCACAATAGCCGAAGACACGATTTCTGCAGTTTAATTTTGCATGATGTCCAACCCATGTCACCTCTTGTAGATGGATTTGAAGTGTGTTTTCTAACATTCAGAAAGAATTTACATGCTCGAGTTTGAACGGATGAGATGCAACTATAGTCCTTATATCCCCAAACACCACTTCCGTATAGAAGAACTGGCTCTACCATTGTGTTGTATAACTTAGTAAATACGGAATGGGTCATACTTCCAGCTGTTATTACTTTTCAACATAAAACACCAAGAGCACGGCTGGAGGCTTTAGATAGTTCTTTTGCATTTTTCTGGAATGTTAAGTGTTCATCCAACCATCAACCAAGGTATTTGTATGAGTCGTTAAAAAGTAAAGTATGTCCACCACATGTAAACGTACTGTGCGAAATGCCTATTGAAGGTAGTCGGAAGTGAACTATCTTCGTCTTATTATAGTTTATCGACAATTTCCAAGCTTCACTGACACACCATTCCGTTACAATATTAATCATGTTCTGTAAACAGGGTTCATTCGGCGCAAGTAATACGATGTCATCTGCGTACAGCAATATACTTATCTGGCAGTCGTCTATTGGTACTCCACAATTTAAGAGGTTAATACGTTCCGCAAGGTCGTTAATGTATATCGAAAATAAAGTTGGTGACAAAATACATCCCTGTTTTACGCCACTCGTAACATCAAACCATGGCGTCAGATCGTCATTCACACGAACGGTACATTTGACATTATCATAGAGGGATTGTACAGCACTAAGAAACTTTCCTCGTATTCCAATTTTTCGCAACTTATACCATAATAATGTTCGATTGACTGTGTCGAATGCTTTTTTCATATCAATGAAGCATGCAAAAGTTGATTTCCGAGAAATTTTCCTGTCATATAAAGTCTGGTAGAGTGAATGAATGTGTTCTTCGCAACTTCGACCTTTCCGGAAACCGTTTTGCTCTTCACATAAGTATTTGTTGTCTTCTAACGATTTTGTGAGCCGTGCATTAATGAATGATGCAATAAATTTTACCGAACCGATATCAACGTTATTCCCCTATAGTTCAATGGATTCCTGTAATCATTTGAATTTGGTTTTAATATAGGGTTAATGATGCTTCTATTCCACTCCGATGGTACTATTCCTAGATCGAAACATCCACTAATAATAATATACAGCAATTCTGCTGCTGAATCGTTTTTCAGAACCTCGGCCGGAATATCGTCTATTCCCGTGGCCTTTCAATTTTTTGCACTTATGCTCGTAAGGGTAACTTCCTCTCGAGTCATTGAATCGTTTAATGCAGAAATATCACGTTGTTAATGCACATTTTCCTGTTCATCGGGAATTGCCAAGTTAGAATCCTCGGTGAATAAGTTTTGGAAATCATCTCTCCAACGGTTTAATACATTATTTTTATTTGTATCAATAGTTCCATCTTCGTTTACAACCGCTGATGGTATACACTTAGTTCTTTCGTTTTACCGAAAGAACGCCAGAAGTCCCTCTGATTTGATGCATATAGTTTATCTTCCATTTTCTGTCTTTCGTTTGATTGATATTATGGTATTATTGCGTAACAATTTTCATATTGGCTTAGTTATAGGTCCGAGGGTACCATATTGGCCTGAGGCGAAGCCGAAGGCCAATATGGCTGCCCGAGGACCTATAACTAAGCCAATATGAAAATTGTTACGCAATGATACCTTTATTAATTAACCAGTCCAATATGAACTCTAGCCGGGCCAATATGAAGATTGAAAATAGTGTGAAAATCTGACATTCAGGACTTCAATAGTAGTGATTTGAATGTGTATCAATGAAAATTGAGGATTTTAATCAAAACAATAAAATAGTAACAATTTTATTAAATAATCAACAGTAAATAAACACAACAAGTAAAAAACATGTTTTTATCTAGTTTTCAGATTAAAGCTCTTGGCTGCAGTTTATAGTATTCTTTCTTTCCCCTGAGTATATGTTAATATTGAAAACACCACCTGTTATAGTTGCACCTGCAAACATGGCCATTGGGTTGTCATGTTTGTTAGCAGTTTGATTATTTGTATTTGATACATTTGCATTTAAATTATTATGAACTAATGTATTTGAGTTTGAAAGTTCACAAGGTTCCTCTGAATCTGATGTCGTCTGTAAATCTGAGTTCGGCAACATGACCTTAGATATTGTGTGAGAAGCTTGTTGCTGTTGTTCAATAGACGGTACTGAATAATGAGTTGAGGTACTAATGCCTTTCCAGCCTCCTAATTGAGCAACTTCATTGGCAGGTCTACCATTTTGAAGTAGTGTGGTAGCAAAAGTTTTACGTCCCGAATGATTAACCTTTCTTCCTTGAAGATCTCCTTTTTCTGCCATATTTTTTACCATTTTACCTAATTTATCTTTGCCTATGGTTTGGTGAGTGTACCATATTTCCTCATGTTTATTATCTAAAGGCCTCAAATAAAATCTATGTTCATCAGTTAATGTGTCTTGAGGTCTATGCCGTTTGTATTCCTTGTAAACATGAATAGGGCAATTACTTCCTCCTTCCCCGAAAATCTTTGGCGTAATATCCCGGAAATCCCTGCTTTTTGCTCCACTACGGGTTTTGGTGCTTCTTTCTGAAAAAAGTATGCTTATGTCAATATTTAAAGAGAATTATCCTTCCTGTCTGTACAAAACTTTCACTTTTATATAACAAAAAACATGTATTGCATAGTAAATAAGATTTGTTTTGATAAATATAAAACAATGGTTAATATCCTTAAAAGCACAAATTACCAACTTTTGTCAGGACTGTTGTACATGTACATCCATTATCCACAGAAGTATATATTCTGTGATTTCTAAAAGATTTAAAATATTAACTATTTAAATGATGGAAATCATAACATAATCTCACCATTAAATTCCAAATACTCCTTTCCATCAGATGTAGCTTTTAACTTGACATCTCCCCATGTCATGTAAACATAGTCTTGTCGACCTCGTAGACCAAAGTATGTTGCATTATTTAAAAACACAGCATTCAGTAATGCATCAGGGTTTTCTGGGAAAAGAAAAAAAAAAGAACTTAACTAAAATACATGTATCTTAATGTAAATATCCAACTTAAAATAGTATTTAAAGGACAAATACTGTATCAAAATGCAAAAGACCTCTGGAGACACTCTCATTGTTCAAGACCTTATGTGTATTTTAAACATTTTTTATTAGAACAACCATTTAATAATCAGGGATGGATAGAGGGCGACAAGGAAATAAAATAATTTGTTTGCCACAAGGTTAGAAAAATGTTTAATTAAAAGTTACTGACTGACACGCTGGAATACAACATTTTTTTTAAACTTACGTGTTCCAATAACGCCTTTCTCCCTCAAGATTTGGATTTCCTCAGTCGTCAAAGGTTCAGCTCTGTTTGACTTACTGCCCTTGCCCAATGACTTTAATGCCTTTCGCTTCGCTTCTAATACCCGTCTTGTGTGGTTGAACTCAGGATCCTTTTTAATACTGAAACATTAAAGAAAAGATATGCATAATATCTGACATGTAATTTTTGTATGTACATGTTTTATACTTATAGCAAAGAGAAACCAAGGAATATTCATTGTACACAAGCTTAAGATCATCAAAACCACATTGACCCAGATGATATATATAGTTTTTACCAAAAAAAATGACACAAGGCTAAAATTAAAATATTGGCACTGAATATTCGAGTCATAATGCTTGACAGAATAATGCAAAGGCTATCATGCTATATCAAGACAAGGGAGTTACATGTCTCACAGATATCAAATAATCTACATGAAAATAATCGTACCTTATACTACTTTTTGAGTCGTTCAAATGTCTATCCAAGCTGTTGAACATAGAGGATAAAGAGTCAGGCTCATATTCGTCACCATTTTTCTTCAGGACTCCAAGAAAAAATCTTGATAACAGACTGTCCAAGTCTTTGGCAGGTATTTCCACTGAATCACGCATTTCTCCAACAGATATGAAAAAATCCAGCATCACTTTCAAGTCACTCTTTGTTTTAGTTTTTGTGTTCTTGTTAACACTTAAAGCTAGAAAAGAGTCAGTGTCTTCATCAGTGACAGAGCGAAACCTCTTGCTACTCGAGCTATTTTCTTTGTCTGATTCGTCAATCTCATGATTCTGTGCATTTTCAATGTCCTGCAGAATTTCATTTGGGAAGTTGAAATTCGCTGAATCAACTTCTTCCAGAATCAAATTTCCTTCCCCATTGACATCCGCGAGATTTCTCTTGATGTACTCTGCCTCCCTATTAGATAAATCGTCGTAGTGAAAATAGTCTTCAACTAACGCATCCATCGCATCATCTATATTTTTTATAGAGCTATTGCTCCATCGTTTTGTTGTCATTTTCTCCTGTCAGACGACACTAGCCGTAGTTCTCTAGAGTTATCGGGATTTCAACCGATTAGTCTAGAGCTAATCGAATATGCTAATATTGGGCTTGCTAAACCCGGGCCAATACGGAAAAATCCGTATTGGCCTTATAGGACAAAATTATCGATTTGGCAGTTTTACTCGTATTTAGTTAATAATACAGTTTCACACCCTACATGTTTGCACCTCTCATGTTCGCCCCTAGGTTGGTTCGCACAGAATACATGTTCAATTCAAATTTTCATAAAAATTCCAGTTAAATTATTAGATATTTTTTAATACATGTACATTTATGTATACAAATGTACATTGTATGTATACAAAAATATTATAAACTTTGATGTTAAGATCTGTAAATACTGTGTTTATGTTTAGCTTAGTATGAGTAAAAACAATTAATGCACTTGCCAAAATTTGATTAAGATTTATTGAACACAAAAAATGTTGTCACTAGCTGACTCAGAAATACACTTTATTTTGAAACAATAAAAAAATATTTGTAACCATACACGAACCAAATCATGATTAAGATTTATTGAACAAGAAAAAAAATCAGTATCTTGTTTACTTTATTTTGAAACAATGAAAAAAAAAATTAAGCACTCACTAATAACATGTTAATTCACTGACCAAAACAAGATTAAGATTATTTAAAATTGGATTACAAAATTATTAACAAAAATTATCTTACCATACAAATCCTTGACAAAACCAATAAAATGTGTTTGAATGGACTTTGGCTGTGAACGTGTAAGGTGAGAAAGTGAAAGGGGACAAAAGAGAGTATGGGAAACATGTTTTCAGGCGAACGAACACAGATTTTGGGGGAACTTTTCTTGGAAAAATTATTGATTATATAGGAATTCACTGAAGCATGACCAGAGCCCTCCCCTCTTAGGAAGTTATGAAAAATTCTGGATCTGCTGATTTCCATATAATCAGATCTCACCCCATTATCATGGTTGTATTGTCATGTTTTGGACAAAATATAAGGATTATAGGTCATAGTTGTAATGCATAAAAACCCTTATTCTTTATTCCATGTATGTTTAGTATTTGATGATTGTTTTTTTTAATTAGATGTTAACTTAGTGGCTTTGAACTAGCTGTCAGATGACTGCCGGTACTCTCAAATCTGTTCCTAGTCTTTTTGTTGTCAGGATGTACATGTACAAGTACCTCAGGCTATGTCCAATTTTATTTTTGTCCATCTGATGAGTTAAGCCTTTTTCAACTAATTTTTATACTTCGTTTTTATGTTGTACTATTATACCACTGTCCCAGGTTAGAGGAGGGTTGGGACCCCAATTACATGTTTAACCCTGCCACATTATTTATGTATGCGCCTGTCCCAAGTTAGGAGCCTGTTATTCAGTGGTTATCGTTTGTTTATGTGTCACATATTTGTTTTTCGTTCATTTTTTATATAAATGAGGCTGTTGGTTTTCTCGTTTGAATTGTTTTACATTGTCATTTTGGGGCCTTTTGTAGCTGACTATAGATGCGGTATGGACTTTGCTCATTGTTGACGGCTGTAAGGTGACTTATAGTTGTTAATTTTGGTCTCTTGTGGATAGTTGTCTCATTGGCAATCATACCACATCTTCTTTTTTATATAAAGGTTTGACTGACTAGTTAGATTTAGTTAGATTTTTTTTCTTTGGTTATATATACGTACATCTTGACATCAAATTAGCGAAATGCCACACTTCCTAGTAGAAAATTTTGCTTTCAAATAAAAATAAAATTATAGCAATCATGGCTTCTATAGTCAAGATGTCATCTAGATTTTTACTACCCACTTCCATACTTAATCCTGCTGCAAATGTTTGCACCTGTCCTAAGTCAGGAATCTGATGTACAATGTACAGTAGTTGTCATTTGTTTATGTAATTTATATGTGTTTCTTGTTTTTTATATAGATTATACCTTTGGTTTTCTCGTTTGAATGGTTTTACACTAGGCCTAAAATAAAATATTGTTTGTTTCCCCAATCCCTTCTGATACTGCAAAACTTGGTGCTACTCATGAAATTTTATTGTCAAAACTAAGTCAAATATTATTTTATTCATTTTGATTTTCAGGCTTGCTGGATCGTGCGATAATGTTAAGCTTTTTGGAAAAATAAAATTATTTTCCTACCTACCTTCACACACCTGGCTAGGCAGGGTCGAGATTGGGGACTTGGGGAAACAACAAAGGTTTTTTAATTATTTTGATTTATATGTATCACAATACATGTATGTATGCAGGCATTTCGTAAATATGTGAGGCATTTCTTAAAAAATCTGACATTTCGAAAATTCAATGTGATGTTCAGGGTTAGGGTTATCGTTATGACTCTATGTAATCCGAGATTACTCTGACGTCCAACGGCTGTTTTGCCAGACAAGCTGGTTTCGTCCCACTGCAAAACAGCAGTTGTACGTCGGAGTAATCTCGGACTATCAGTATCATTATGATGATGTTATTTTCAATTTCCACCGCCACAGGCTTTATCACTTACTCGTCGTATTCTGTTGTGTTGAATAAGAATGATCTTCTAGTGGAACATTCCAACGCTTCTTCTGTGCTTCAGAAACTTTCTCGTATCTATCCTTGTACTTTTTGTGGGAGAAACCACCTTTCTTGAATCGTCCCATTGTGTCGTCTGGCAATTTGTTTACATTGCCGGGAAACGGCGCGTCATTCGCAGTGTCGTAAAACTCGTTAAAACTATTTCATTTTAACAATAAAAATATTTAAAATTATTCTGGACATATAAAAATAATATTTTTGTTTGTTATATGATTTCTTTATTATTTAAATAAAAAAAAACTCCGACCACGTTTTACGATAAACAACTGATTTTCCGCAGCCAAAAGCTGACCAGCAAACTCCCTTAATTAATAATTACGTTTATACTTTATGTTTAAACGGTCAGACGTTTTACGTTCTGTACATAATTGTTCTTTCAATGTGCGCTTCCTTGAGTTAGAAATACTACTTTTCAGCCAGATTTTCTCCGCTGCACAAACTTTTCCCCATCGACAGTTCAAAGTGTCATTCCAATACGGCTTGTGCAATGATTTCTTTCTTTTACTATATCCGTTTGACACTGGAATTGTATTTTCCATCTCCTCATGAATCAGTGTCGTGAATGTATCATATACGCACGTTGAATATTCCCCGAAATACGAATCGAGTTTTCAATTTGTAGTATTGTTGAATTCACTACATTGAGAATTTCATTGTTACTTAAAAAATCATCAGGCATCAAATTTAGTTTGTATTTTTTTCGTTTATCGGTACTATCATGAGCGGAATTTGAGGTTTCAAATTGTTCAAATTTCGGTTGTCTTATATCGCAACACAACAACGAGTGATCCGGAATCCTGTCTGGTACATAGTTACAATCGCTTATTATCTTTGACATCGGAATAATTTTAAAATCTAAAATATTGTCTATATCTTTATATGGTACACAGACATAGTCTACAACAGATTTCCCCGTAGGAGATATATATGTAAATTCACGGTCATCAAATTGTCCATTCAACATTGATATATTGGTATCGCAAAGAAAGTTTATAAAAACATCTTCAGAGTGATTTTCGCTAAAATCTACTACGGTGCGCGGTTTTACGTTATCTACACCTTCTATGTAGTCCAAGTTTCTACCAACACGCGAGTTAAAATCTCCACAATACGGATAGCTGCCTTTGATAGTCTTAATTAAATCATTTGATCCTCTAATTATCAAGTTACCCTCAGGCCAATGTAATTATGACATGTGCTGGATATTCAATTTATAGTAAAGATAACATTAAAACAAGAAATGGTTAATACAAAAAATATTTTTGAAGATTGTCAAGCGGGGGGAGGGGTTGCACAACCCCTCCCCAAAAAAAATCCTATAGTTACATCACAACATAGAAAAACACACCATAAAATATCAATTGAAAGGCTTAACTCAATCGAAAAACGTAAATAAACTTTAGTAACAGAACCCCCATTTAACTCGTATTAATCATAAGAAAGGGAACATTGAGAACTTTTTCCAATTCCAGAGAAACACCAATCAATACATGTAGCACTTATAAAATAAAGAAATATGCATGATTTAAATAATGATCTTTGCATTGAATGGACACGATAATAAAAGTCAGAGTATATTTAAAAATAGTAAAGAGCAATAAAGCATTATGATAGCAAAGGATGTGATAGCTATCAACTTTCCAGCAGCAAATATTACAAAAAACATTATATAGCTTCTAGCTTTTTTAAAGTCTTTCAAGACCTGTTGTAAAACAATATATTTTATGCCCCACTTAGAAGAATTATACTTTTCGGTATGTGCGTCCGTTTGTTCGTCCGTCCGTTTTAGAATTAAGTAAAGATAGATATTGATGCAGGTGTATCCAATAAACTTAAAATTATGATAAGACATTTTAAATTGTATTGCCAGATTAGAGTTTTGACCACAATTTGACGGTCCGCTGAATATAGAAAGTGATAGTGCGAGTGAGATCATTTGTGTACTAATATTGACACATTCATTAGTGTATACTTCATATTTGACTATCATCGTAAATGGTCAAAACTCGTCAACTGAGGAAAATGACTCCTATCAGAAGACGACTGATAGTGCTGATGTATACGGACAGTACGATATATATCTGAGTAGTTTTGCATCATATTTGATATTTCTCTATCTTTAGCGGTTTTCAATATAATCGACAAACCGGACATTTTAACCCCTAAGTTCTACTTTTAGCGATCAGAGCCATGAAGGCGGGACAATACAACATATGTTTCGAATAGATATCACAATGATGATTCTAGTAAGGTTGGGGTTCAATACATATTTACGACCATCCTTGAATCTTAACTATTGAGAAGATTGGATTTTCGGGGCTAAATATATATTAAAAGGTTTATGAGATTTAATATTCTTTTCAAATTCAATGGTTAAAGATGTCGTTTAGATGATAAATATTCCTATATCTAATATGATTGGATGATATTTGTTAATACTAGTATTGACCTCAAACACAATTATAGTCATTCAACAACAAAAAAACATCAATTTCTAAATTTGTATTTTATAATGATAAACCCATAGTTTATGTCACAGTCTGAGATCTTCTATTAAAATAGATAAACACAATCTAATTATATATATCTGAATGGTCAGTATTTGCCTTTTACATAAGATGAAATTATGTATTGACCAAAACTTTAAGATGAAATGCAGATGTTTGTTAACGTTAACGGAATACAATTGATGGACACCAAGTCATACGAAAGCTCTTATTCACCTTCGATTAGGTTAGCCTAAAAAGGGGCGATGAACGAACAACGACAACGGAAGCAAGGTGAGGATAAATGCACCATTGACCATTAAGCAAGGTGAGGAAAAAAATATGTGAAGTTCTACACATTATTTGTTAAATTTCTGAAAATCTGTATCCATACGAACACACCTAAGTAGGGTACAAAAAGGAGCAAACGTTTTTTTTTATTTAACAATCTGGTGCAAGGGAGACAATTCCGTTTGAAATCCTGTGTAGATTTACTAATGCCTATTTCACACGTACATTCAATTCGAATTGAATTCGCATCGAATACGTGTTCACACACTCTGCCTTTTTAATTCGCATTGATTCGTATTGGCTAATTCGCATTTACCAATTCGTATTAAAAATCTGTTTTTGTTGGTACGAATTAAAAGTTAACGTCGTTCGGACAGTAAAGCAAACTTGACGCGTATTGCAATTCGAATAAGTTAATGCGAATCGAATTCGAATTGCATGTGAATGTAGCATAAAAAACAAATAGTTCTCTAATTCAAACCGAAAAGATTTATTTTCATTTTTGTTTTTCATTTTACTGGTAAATTGATCATGTTTTATGTTTTTAACAATTATTGAAAGATAGATATTATTGTTGATTTCACGTCAATTTCTTTGTCAGACTTTCATAGAATTGTAGAAAGTTTTGGAAGGATTTCAGTTAAGATTACGAAATAATGGCTCTTGCAAACTGATTTTTACATTTATTTTAAATCTCAATTTTATACTGATAAATGGATTGAATTTTCCACGGTAACATACTTTTACAGAAGAAAAAAAAACGGTTTCCAAAAAATGATTGTTCTTTCAAAACATTATGTCCGGCCAAGTAAAAATGTGAACGCATCGTGTGTTTTTCCAAATTTGCATTGAGATTTCTAGGCAAAATTAATATATTACTGAGCGTATGCCTTAAAATGGGTCAATATGCAAACCGAACAAAGAACCAAATAGTCATAAACAATAGTTGTTGATATTTAGTTTGCCAAGAACCTCCTATGCATGTCCATGTACCATACATTATTTGTCAATTACAGAAAAGACCACGGAATTTTTTACTCTGTGTACTCACTTCTTGTAATTAGCTTTGAAACGTGATTCATAATGGATTATCTCCCATTTGTAAAACTAAAATATTTATTGCAAATAATTTAACAGTACAATTGCATTCTTATATATGTATGTCAGAAGGTTTTTTTTCCTGATTGTTCCTTTAGTATGCCCCTCAACTGAAAGTTGGACGGGGGCATATTGCTAAACCCCTGTCCGTCCGTCCCATTATGGATATAAAGTTATTCTGCATAACTTTTCCTACAGTTTGAATCCTAGGAAGCTTTCACTTTGCTGTACATATATTGGTCAGGGTTTTGATTAATATTTGCTCTTTTGTCAATTTGTATTATACACGTTCATAGCATTTCCGGATAACTTCTCCTACAGTTTAAACGCTAGAAAGATCTCACTTTGCTGGCTGTTTCTAGATATATTGAAGGTGTTTATGGGTCAGGGTTTTGATATTTATTAATATTTTTTTCTTTTTGGAGAAAGTTGAACTTTGTCATTTGTGCTGTATTTATTTGTATATGAGGTAGATAATTAAGTGTTGGTAGGTAAACGTCCAATGGCAAACATTTAATGAATATGCAGGACGAGAAAGAGTGATCAATATATGCACTACGTAGGTCGTGTTATGGAGACTGTTCGAATGAGGTAAGACAGCTACTGGAAAATGAGTTTATATTGAATCTGGTCAGAAAATAATTCTTGCATTAAGCCACATACATGTACAGACCTCAGAAAGAGTTGTTTCAAGGCTTCTCTTCTTAATTTGCAAAAGAGGGAGGCACTGTTTCTACGTGCCCCATACTGACCGAACGTGGCTAAGTACTTGTTAATCCCGCACAGCAAAACGAACGCCCTACGTTTCCAAGTGTTTTATTGCCAGTCAGAAGAGGACCAATGTAACCATAGTCCTATTCCTCAGCTGGCCTCTAAATACAAATGTGTACAAGTTCAGTGAAAATGGACGTCATGCTAAACTCCAATACATATAAATGAACTAAAACTAGAAAAAAAAACATACAAGACTAACATAGCAGTCTACATAACAAAACTTAAAAGAAACTACACTAATTACCGAACCATATACCTAACCATAAAAAAACAAATATAACGATCTCTGGGAAAAATCAAAACTGAAAGTCCTTTATCAAATTGCAAAATCAAAATCTCAAACATATCAATTTCGTCCTGAACATGCGTGAAAAATTTGTTACTGGACGTTCTAAGTAACCAAGAATCAATCAATCAATTAATCATACACATCAAAATCTAACATAACCTTTAAACAGACTCTTTAAGAAGGGATATGGTTACGATACTGTTGTCAGGTCATTAAAGATTGCATGTTTTGGCTTTAATATTGATTCACTTATAGGGTCTTTGCATCGGAATTAAACACATTTATTCTAAAACCAGTTGTTGGCATGACACGGGTTATGTTCTTCTAGTATATTTTATGATGGTATGATACGTAACCCCTCAACAGGAGGGATTGTGCCTGATATTCATATGATGAAGACATAATCTTTCTATCAGTTTAATTAAGGTCTGGAGCTGGCATACCAGTAACTGCTAGTAGTCTTATGTTATTTATGTATTATTGTCATTTTGTTTATTTTCTCTTTTTTTTCCTATTCTGACACTGGACTCGGATTTCTCTTAAACTGAGGTTTACTCTGCGTACTGTTATGCGTTTGTTTTTTCTACATTGGATAGACCTATAGGGGGAGGGTTGAGATCTCAAAAACATGTTTAACCCCGCCGCATTTTGCACCTGTCCCAATAAGGAGCCTCTGGCCTTTGTTGGTCTTGTATCATTTTTGTCGAGCCTTCGACTTTTGTCGAAAAAGCGAGACATAGTGATCCTACATTCCTTGGGCGTCGGTGGCGGCGTCCACAAATATACACTCTGTGGTTAAAGTTTTTGATATTTTAATAACTTTCTTTAACTATCCTGGATTTCGACCAAACTTGGACAGAAGTATGTTTATGATCAAAAATAAATTTTGAAAAAAAAATCCTTTTTTTACCCGTATTTTACTTATAAATTGACTTAGTTTTTCTGTCATGTAACATTACATTCACTCTGTGGTTAAAGTTTTAAAGATTTTAATAACTTTCTTAAACTATCTTGGGTTTGTACCAAACTTGGACAGAAGCTTGTTTATGATCATAAGATAGTATCCAAAAGTAAATTTGGTAAAAAAGAACTCCTTTTTTTCCGTATTTTACTTATAACTGGACTTAGTTTTTCTGCCAGGTAACATAACATTCGCTCTGTGGTTAACGTTTTTAAAATTTTAATAACTTTCTTAAACTATCCTAGATTTTTACCAAACTTGGACAGAAGCTTATTTATGATCAAAAGCTAGTATCTAGAAGGACATTTTGTTAAAATTGTGTACCTGTTTATCCGTATTTTACTTATAAATGGACTTAGTTACTCTTCCAGTTAACACCACATACAGTCTGCAGTTAAAGTTTTTAAAACATCTATTAGTTTCATAAACTATCCTGTATTTTTACCAAACGTATGGACAGAAGCTTCAAAAGATAATATAGAGTGGAATATTTATTTTTTTACCTCATTTGTGTTGAGCTTACGATTAACCGCAAAAGTAGGCGAGACACTTGGTTCCGCGGAACCCTTACACATTTTTAATTAAGGTTTCTTGTGTATAATTCGGAGTTTAGTATGACGTCCATTATCGCTGAACTAGTATACACATTTGTTAGGGGCCAGCTGAAGGACGCCTCTGGGTGCTGAAGTTTCTCGCTGTATGGAAGACTCATCAGTGGCATTCGGCTGTTGTTTGCTCTATGGTCAGTGTGTTGTCTCTTTGACATATTCCCCATTTCCATTCTCAATTTTATTTTACTTTTCCCCTATGCCAATCTATGCCCCACAGTATAGATTTCACTATGAACATAGGTCTGAAAATATATTAGAATAAAAAAAATTGCTGACATTTTGTTTTGTCCATTTACATTTAAACAAGTCTGTCTGCATGTTCATCAGTCTGTCTATGTGTCCAATAGTCTTTCTTTTTTTCACCAGTCTTTTTATATATCCACTAGTCCGCCTACATTTTCACTAGTCCGTCTAAGTGTCTACTGTCTTAAGTCTAACTACATATACTGTGTATTTTCTATATTGCAATTGTTAAATGTAAAAACCTATGTACTGAATATATAAAAAAGCAGATGTGGTATGATTGCCAATGAGACAACTATCCACAAAACCCCAAAATGACACAGACATTAACAACGAGAAAACTAACGGCCTTATTTATGTAAAAAAAATGAACGAAAAACAAATAATGTAACACATAAACAATGCCCATTATGTGTGCTCTATTGGAAATATTTATCTTATCTTATCTTATTCACCAGTCCGTGTTTGTGTCTATACTACTTTGTCTACATGTCCACAAGTATGTCTCCATGTTCACTAATTTGTCTAAATGTTTCCTAGTCTGTTTACATGTCCACCAGTCTGCCTTCATGTTAACCAGTCTGTCGACATGTTTACCCGTTTGTAATTGCGTTTGTGCTGAACATTGTTTTGTCTGATCGTCTGATTCTACCGAGGGCTCACGAATGAGATAGGCTGTGATCACCACATCAGAATGTACATCATGTGTATACTTAGAACTAGTATACTAATACTAATATATATATATATAAACATCATCTGATACCGTAATGTATATTATTACGAATGATTAATTTATTTTTGGTGTTTTAGCGCCACTTTTAAGCACTGCATTTGGGCTATTTCGTGGCGGCTAGTTTATTATTGGTGAAGGAAGCCGGAGAAAAACCACTGACCTACGATAGGAAAACTGACAATCATAGTAAATTAAGATTGGAGTAGAGTGCACCTATATTAGTGCGATAAAGGTTTGGTTCGGCTAAACTAAACAGAAGAAGTTACTATCTGTATTTTTGTTAAATACATAGAGATTAATAAATGGCCTTTTCCATATCAGCCTGGGTATCATCCCGAGACCCCCATATCAGCCCGAGACGGAGTCGAGGTGCTGATATGGGTCGAGGGATGATACCCAGGCTGATATTGAAAAGGCCATGTATTAATCGCTTTATCATATACTTCCGACAATAGTTTTATGTAAGGCAAATAAACAAATGCAATAACCAAAACAGTCAAAAACTTTATAAAGAAGTTAAATTATGAATCAAATATACTATAATTGTCCAACAACAGCATCACTACCTCCATATATATATATGTATAGTAACATTTCCTATAGAGGCATTTTGAAACATTGAAAATTTGGAAGAGTTTTATGATCATTATTACTCCAGGTTTGTTGTACTATAAAATGATTCATCTACATAGTCAATGGCATTCTCCACAAAAGTTCCCGTAAATGAAAATATCTGACGTCACAATGGAAAAGTAAACAACCGATACCGGAAACACCGGAAGTAACTTGCACGAGAGGCACTATTATGGGTTTTGTGCACGCGATGCACCTGATATGGGTTATCAGCCCGGGTGGGAAATTATGGCTTGTGTACTTCCGCTCATTACACATATGCAAAAGCTATCATATCAATGCTTAAGTATATGATAAAAAATAATTAACTGACGTCGCCGACGTTTTATTACAAGAGGGAAACATTAGCATCTCCTACTACTGGGGGGATTGGATCGATCCATTCCCCCCCCCCTTCGGAAATTGGCATGGGGGAGAATAGCTATAGGACACCGGTATATCCCGAGGTTTATATAAGGTTATAAGTAATGCACAATGTCAGTTGATCGATCATGATGTTTACATTTTCGATAAAAACATTTCTTGTAATTGATTTATCAGATTTCATTTAAAAAAAATGTATCTTTTACAAGCTAAAGTAGATTGGTAAGTTTGGTTTGATATTATGAACATCTGATTAAACGCATGTGTGTTAATGCTGTAGGCTATCAGTTCTCGGCTTGTGTCATCCACATAATAGCAAGTGTCTATGTATTGGCATCATTCACATGATACGTTGTGTGAAGACGATTTCAGCAAAGATATAAGAGGCTGATGCGAAGCGCCATGCACTCTGATTTTTTTCTGGAAAGTGGCATAAATGTTGCCAAATTATGCAAAAAAATAAATCTAACATAACCCGCAAACTAGTATATATATGAAGTAAAATAGATTCCTCTTATAGCTCAATTGTTGAAACAAATTGAATATATTTTTAAACATATGATCTAATCAAATTTTCACAATGTTATTGCAATTAAATGTTTTGATTTTTAGGGTCATAACTATGAGTTAGTGAATCAAAATATCTGTTTTGTTTCAGTTAAAACTGCAGCTTAAATGAACAGCACGATGTGTGCAACATGTGGAGCAGGACCTGTCCGGAGCACCTGAGATCAACCCCAGTTTTTGGTGCTAAGTTTTAAGTTTTCTCTGTTGTGTCTTGTGTACTAGTTATTATCTGTCTGTTTGTCTTTTCTTTTTAAGCCATGGCGTTGTCAGTTTATTTTCGATCTATAAGTCTGAATCACCCTCTGGTATCTTTTGTCTCTCTTTCACAGACAAAGTTAAAACGTTTAGATTGTATGTAGTGTTCTGACTTTTCGTATATCTGCATTTCTCGGTTTTTTGGTCTTAAAATTTTATTACACGATTTTTACGTAAAAACAGCTTTTATTTAAATTTTGTCAGCAGTCGATCAGGACAACACAACCATTTGTAAGAAATTATGTGTTAAAATTTGACTGAAGTGATGTCAAGTTGAGTATACAGATTAGTTGGTATATGTAGAAAAATAGTTAAATAAATTACACTGTACGCTGGAGCAGGGAGATAAGCATTGACCATCGGTTGGAAAACTGACAATCATAGTCGATTATTTAAAGATTGGAGCCGAGCGCACCTGCAACTTTCGGAATTCGAACTCACAACCTCAGTGTTAACATGATCATGATGATGGTGACATAGAAGTTCGATCACTTAAACCACTCGGCCACCGAGATTTTAAATGACAAGATAAATTTACACAAATATCTTCCAAAAATATTTTATTCAAGACTGGATATGATAAATTCAATATCCATATAAAAATACAATGTAAAATGGTATTTAACTGTTGAAAGAATAATTAGCTCTGTAGCCAGGACGTCTTCGACAACAAAGAAAGTATTTAAAATTTTCTCTGAAACGGTTGCTATTATAAGCATAAAGGAATGGATTAAGTGCAGATTTAAACCATAATACCCATGTACACGATTCAATCAATATAACGCATATACATGTAGGGCAAATAGACTGAAAGACTATAATAATGCCATAAGGGGCCCATAAAACTATAAATGCTATTGTTAATATCGCAAGCGACTTTGCAGCTTTTGTTCCATTCCTTTTTTTAGTATTTTCTTTGTGTATATCAGTCGATCTTCTGTGTAGTTTTGTCATGACACTGTCAGGTTTTAATTCCAAACACACAACAGAATCTGAAGATCCTATACTACCAGAATGCGTCGAGATAAGCTGTTCCCGGGTTTGTATTAGTTTTCTTATTTCATAAACTATCAAAATGTGAATAATTATGAGAACAGTAAGGGGTATCACAAACTGTACAGTTGTCATAATTGATATGTATACAACATTATCATAAAATTGTGCTTCGCAGTCGTTTGGATCTGTAGAATTACCGGTCCATATATCCCATCCTATTGTTGCAGGACCATTTAAAACAAAAACAAAAATCCATGCTAGACCACATTTTATATATGCCTTTTGAGGCGAATGCATTTTGTAATATGTTGACCAATGTCTGAGCAATGACAGGCGGTCGTAACTTATCAAAACCATCAAAATGGCTGTTATCTCTACTGTAGCCATATCGAATAACAGAAAAACCTTACAAAAGTGGTATCCGAATATCCAAACGTTATTTCCAAAGGTATATGTTAGATATATTGGCATAGTAACAGCTCCAATTAATAAATCGGCTATCGCTAGATTTAAAATGTACACATTGCAGGTTTTGTGTAACCCTTTATCTCTTATAAAGCTACAAATTGTCAATGCATTTCCAACCACAGCAATTAGAATCACTGGTACAATAATAATACCCGCATACGACAAAGGATTCGAGTTGTCCTTGACCTCTTTGGCATCTTCTGATGTGTTTTCTAAGGTCTGAGGCAATATTTCTGTGATATTTATCAACATTTTGTATCACGTGGGCTCATGGGTCAATTCATCTGAAAAATAGAACAAAATCATTGACCATTGTTTTTAAATAATTTTGATTTACCATAACAAGTTTTATTATTATGAAGTTATAATTATTTAAAGTACATGTAACCACACAAAAATTGAAAATAGTGTTTACCTGAACAAAACTAAACTGACCAACTACACAATAAATCATTTTTTGATATACCAGCTAAATTCAGCAACAGTTCAAAGTCTGGACCGATATTTGTTTAAGTTGATGAAACTAAGATGAGTTCATCTAAATTTTGGAGGTCTTGCTGCTTATACCATACTTTTTTCTTTGTATTGTGTAGATTGGTTTTCTGTCATGAATTATTGAGCTGTTATATCCATATTTGATTATTTCGTTGAGTGTCCCTTTGGTATATTTTCTTGATTTTAGTCTAGTTAGTATTCCGTTTAACACAAGTTTACTTGTGAACATAAAAAATCTTTTAAAAACATATGGTTTCATCCCCAAGGTCTGCAATGTTTAGTCAAACTGGTTATTGTTTAAATTCTTACATTCCCTTAAATTCTAAACATTGTCTGTAGTAAATTATTTATTATAGTGACTTGTGTTTTTCACAGAATATCATATAATGCAGTGAGATATAAAAACAATAATTAGAACACCCGACCCTTTGGGTCTATAAATCACTTTAAAAATAAATTTTAATGGTACGACGAACAATTGTTATTGCTATACTCGTTCATAGACTATTTGATAAAGTGCAGTAAAGATGCACAAATATTAAAAGCAGACTTGTGATATATCTAAACTAGTCGACATCCAACCGACATAATAAGCTTAAGACATGCATTGCACTAGATATTTTTTAATAGTAGTAAAATTGAGAATGGAAATGGGGAATGTGTCAAAGAGACAACAACCCGACCATAGAACAGACAACAGCAGAAGGTAACCAACAGGTCTTCAATGCAGCGAGAAATTCCTGCACCTGGAAGCGTCCTTCGGCTGGCCCCTAAACAAATATATATACTAGTTCAGTGATAATGAACGCCATACTAAACTCCAAATTGTACACAAGAAACTAAAATTAATAGTAGTAGCCTACACAATAGGTCTATATAAAAGTAAAATAATAAAAATATTGAACGACAATAATTAAAAGCCCAAACACTTCAAATGAATGGAAAACAACTGTTATATTCCTGACTTGACACAGACATTTCCTCATGTAGAAAATGATGGTTTAAACCTGGTTCAATAGATAGCTAAATATTGCGTTGAAGTCAAAATTGTGTTGTGAATAAGTAACAATATTTTCTTTTTCTAAAGCAAATGGTACATAGTTGGATTACATTTTCAGGACTACCCATTACCACAAAAAACATTCTACCACTCTCCTCTCCCCTTTGTGGATTTTTTTATATTATCTACGATTAAGTTTCCTGTTATATGTGTTCTATGTTGTTTCTTGTGTGTTTATTTGTTTGTTTGTCTATTTCAGTTTTAGCCATGGCATTGCCAGTTTATTTTCGATTTATGAGTTTGACTGTTCCTCTGGTATCTTTCGCCCCTCTTTTCTGAAAACGAGGAGCTGCCTTTGCATAGGCGGATCCAGGGGGCCCTGGGGTCTGCACCCTTTCGTGGGACACATTTGGTTGATTATATAGAGAATCACTAAAGCATGACTGGAGCGCCCCCCTTTTAGGTCAGTCAGCGGGCCCCTCCTTATGAAAAGTTCTGGATCCGCCACTGCTTTGTAATTAATTATGTAATTATTGGTTTTTCTCTTGAGTTTTGCGTTTTTGTTACATATTAATTATGGTTTGGATGATAGTTTACAGCATACATACACAATGTGTAGTCATATTGCCAATGAACAAACTCTTCACCAAAGACCAAATGACAAATAAATGAACAACTATAGGTCACCGTATGATCTTCACCAATGAGCAAAAATTTCGAAATCTTACCTGTATAATGTACCCATATAAATCCAACTACTGCTTTTGTTTTTACATCTCGCAAATAAATATGTTAAAGCGGCACTTTTAACTCGACATAAAAAGCTGACTTCGAGTTAACATCTAGTAGAAACATAATACAATTTTATATCATGAAAGGATAAGCCATTTCAAAGTTTCACTTATTAATTCTTACATTTATAATTTTACATGTTATAAATCACTTTTATGAATGAGATAGTTCCGGTTATATTTTAAAGGTGTGTTTTTCATCTAACGTAAGATAATGTTGATTAATGGTTTTAACAAACAATTTTACAATGAAGTGTTTACATAGTTGTCTAGTAAAATGTTAACCGAGATGTTAACATAAAGATGACATCACGTAATATAATAAATACTCCCTGTGTCATTGAAAAGTAATTGAAACTTGATAGAACAATTCCTGTTTTATTTGTGAAAGGATCCTTCCGTTAATTTAAAACAGAATAAAATTTCTGTTTTGTTCTTAATGGTGTGATAACTATTTGTCACTAAAATTATATCATAAATCTAGTAGGTGTCGCAAAGCAATACAGTTGAATTGAAACAGAGGGGACGGTACAAACATTTAATTGAGTGCAGGGCAATTAATTGAAATTGAGTCCATGCATTGTATATTGTTTAATTGAACATTAGACCTTTTGCAATTTGAATATACCGTTTTAGAATGTTTTAACATTCAAATATGAAGATGTGAATCATTTGGTGAACATGCATTTGATAGTTAATGACCCTTTGAAACAAACTACATTGAACGTTATTTTAGCTATATAAAAAATAGTAGAACACTTCAACAGAGTACGAAATTAGGGCGACAGTAAATCGATAAAGAGGAGGCAGATCAGGGTAACAAACCAACAAGAACTGATGGAAATGTATGAGCACGAACAGCAGCTTTACCTGGTGCCTCGACAGGGTAAGTGTATTCTGTTACTGTGCAGTGGTGGATCTAGAAATTTTCATAAGTGGGGGCCCACTGACTGCCTAAGAGGGCCCACTTTAGTCACGCTTTAGTGATTCCCTGTATAAGCAACCACAATTTTTTCCCAAAAAGGGGGATCCGGCCCCTGCCCCCCCCCCTTAAATCCGCCTCTGCTGTGTAGATAGCACTCTCCGATTATTGAAGTCGTCATGGTGTGAATATACATGCGCGTAACGTTTTAAATAACACCATGCGATGGAGCAGATGATATGATACTACTGAGAAATGGGACGTTTAAAATTGAAAAGTTTAAAAAAAAACTGTCATGGATGTCCTTTGATGATTAATTAACACCACGCTTTACCTACTATTACAGAGAGTTTAAAAGGGCCATTAAAATCAATATCTAATCACTAAAGAACGTGTGATTTAATATTCGAAAATCCGTTTTACGTGGAGACTGAGCGACTTTTGTTTTCTGAACTTCATGTCGCTACCTTAAATGTTGCTTCATATACAGAAAATGGAATGTCTTTTTTGGCCTTTAAACGTTATAATTTCAAGCGTCGCTGCTTGGTATTTTGTAGACAAACGCTCGTTAGTAATGGTCAATCATAAGTTTATTATCTATGATAATTTTGTCTGAAAAAAAATCTACCAAATGAACTGATAATATTAACCAGGATTAAAGTTTTGTACAAATTATAGTGCCTTCTTCCGTTAACTGTTAACACTCATAACTGTATCAAAAAATGATTTTCGAGTTATGAATAGTCACATACACGCTCATCCGGTGTCAAATATATACTGCATTTTTTTTTAAGTATTTTACTATTTGAACTAAAAAAACATGCGTATGTACACCAAATCATAAATCATAAAATTAATAAATAAAGGCGACAGTAGTATATCGCTGTTCTAAATTCATAAATCGATTAAGAAAAAAAACAAATCCAAATCTATCAAAAAAACAAAACCAAAACAAACTGAGGGAAGCACATCAAATATAATAACTCATTTGTACTCGAACATATCAATGCTCAAACATTTGCCATACTTATGGTACTGTTTCTTAGCAGTATCTAATTAAATATCATCTTTTGCAATCAAATACGATTTGTTGGTTTATATGCTTGTTATACGTATATCACCAAACTATATTTTTTGAGAGTGATTTAAAGTCAAAGGCAACAGTATTATATCGGTGTTCAAAAGTCAAAAATCGATTAAGAGAAAACAAACCGGGTTACAAACCAAAATAGATACAAATCAAATGAAACACTTAAAGTAAAGGTATCGTATAAATGATAATTCATGTCAACACAGAAGTGCTGAATACTGGCTATTGATATCCTCGGGGGAAAAAATTCCAAGTCCATTTCAGTTATCAATCAATTTATTACCATATGTAAGTAAACTTTTGTGCAAGATGCATATATCAATGACGTTAAAAATGGTTTCGACGGCGCGGGAAAGGGTGAATATGCAGTCTTGAATAATAAATAATAAAATCTCATTACTATATATTAAACTCTCAATTAACCAAGAATATCAAATTTGTCAATTAATTGAACAGTCTACTTACTGCATGTTTGCTTATGCAATTTGTGTTATCCTTTTAACTTGAAAATCTTTCAGTGTTTACATTCCCTCGTGATTTTATATCAATACGAGAAAAACATTGTTGACGTAACTTTTAAATCCTTGAAAGTCACCATGTTGCAGAGGATGATAAATCAGATGAAAAATAAGAATTTAAATTAATGACAGCTGCTTAACTCATATTTGTCGATATTCCATTCGTGCACTTTAATATTGATGATAGGAATAGTATCGCCCTTCCTGGAAGTAAACGTCACTATTGTCACGATATGTGATTAGACAGAAACTATCTAATTCAAATGGCAGTTGATTGGCTAATGTACTTGTATCGTCTGTTACATAAGCAATCACTTATTACATGATGGTACATAGGTTCACATCTTTTGTTATCAGTAATATCCATAATAACTAATCTCTACTAATAATTGGCTGATATAGTCTTACGTTAAATTTTGAAATAGGTTCAACACTATTTTCCTTAAAATAATGTTCTGTACCAAGTCAGAAATATGGCAGTTGTTATCAAATAGTTCGTCTATATGGTTTCGTATTTCTTTTCTTTTTATATGAATGCTTATAATGCATGTTTGTGGGTTGTAGTGCCCGGGAGAGAAACACCGATCTTCGGCAGGAGAATAAACAATCCTAATTGGAATCGAGAGAACGCGTATATTATAAATTTGCAATTTGATTTAAAATCCGATTCCACAATTATGACAAAAACTAAAAAAAAAATTGTTTATACTGAATAAATAGTTATCAAAGGTACCATGATTATAATTTAGTACGCCAGACGCGCGTTTCGTCTACATAAGACTCATCAGTGACGCTCATATCAAAATATTTATAAAGCCAAACAAGTACAAAGTTGAAAGCATAAAGTTTGTTCTAAGCACATGCTTCACATTTCTTGTTCTTGAATACAATTTACATTATGTTAGTATATAGATTCGTACAGTACATTTATACAATTGCGTAAAATCCACAAGCAGACCACATTTATAATTAATAAATTTAGATGTGAAGTAAACGTAATTGCGTAAATAGCTATTGAACACAAAAAGTAAAGGTAGTTATAACTTACATGTACTTTAAAGGTGACGAGAAAATACTAATACACACAAAAACACTATTCACTCTTTTCTATAATCTAGAGATCCGGGAACACTCATTTAAAACTTCATATTGACCATTGTCCTTAGAATCCAAACTCAGGACTGAACAGATACACCAAGCATTACATTTTATAGCTATAATAGTGCTTCGTCTATATATACATGTTAAAGTATAAGGATGTTGCCATTCTAGAATTAGTATGTCTTTATCTGATTTTTCCTTGGTATATTCAATTAAAAAACTGTAAAGTATTCCTCGGGGAGACAATCATTTAACTTACATCACGTTTTGTACTTATATACCGAAATATAATAAATACGACAACAGAAACCCCTGCAAAGAAACAAATAATCGCATTGAGGAAAGCCTTACAAGTTATCAGATGAACGTCATCTAAGTACGATAAAGGGTTTCCCCGTAATTACACTGAATAATATACAGTAACAACTTTATCATTTAAAGGACAATTAAGTTATCAACTCAAATTCCAAATGTATTTTTGATTCAACGCGATTTTGTACCTGAGTATGTTATTCTATTAAAATATTTTTATTCGATTAAAACTAATATGCACGTGCGGGACTTTCCCTTTGATTCGTGTAATTGCGTTCTCACTCATCCATACACAATTAAATGTACACATTGATTATAAACTAGTAAACGTAATCAGTACATAAACTTGTTTTACAGTACTTCCGTAATGGCTGCCCTATTCATAAACTACTTCCTCTTAACTACATATCTGAATGTATCCTGCTGTTTTCTTAAAATTTGTATTGTTTAAGAGTTTGATAATGAGTTTAAAATTGAGAATGGAAATGTAGAATGTGTCAAAGAGACAAATATCAGAAAACAATAGACGGCCACAAATGGGTCTTCTACACAGCGACTGTTTTGACAATATTATAACAGTATGTGTATGATTTCAACTCATTGTAATCGAGAAAACGTGCTACAAGCCCTGGAATTCAACTCAACACTACATCATCAAACTTTTCTCTTGTGTGTAATAAAACACGAATGGGTTAATTTGATTTACAAATATTGATACAAACTCAATGACAGAGATTTAAGGAGACAAACCATTGATATGGGAATTCCATGAAATTTACAGTATATGTATAACAACCATTTCATTCATGTATATTCTAATCTTTAAAGAAACGAGAGTAATTCTATTCTTTTCATGTGAATTCTGAAATGCATTGATATAATTTTACTTCTAAATGGCATTATCGATTTTAAGTCTTATCAAAGCACAACGTAGCACAATGATGAAACGCAAGCCAAATTAGAGATTTATCCCATTTTCACGGTCAACTGAACATAGATGAAGATATATTTGTTTATGTAATTAAAACGTGTTTCTCGTTTCTCTTTTTTTTTATATAGATTAGACCGTTGGTTTTCCCGTTTGAATGGTTTTACACTAGTAATTTTGGGGCCCTTTATAGCTTGTTGTTCGTTGTGAGCCAAGGCTCCGTGTTGAAGGTCGTACATTGACCTATAATGGTTTACTTTTTTTTTAAATTGTTATTTGGATGGAGAGTTGTCTCATTCGCACTTACAACAATTCGTCCTATATCTATAGAAAATGATACTGCGGATGGGGCATCCGTGTACTTGGGACACATTGTTGTTTTTTTATCATTGTTGCTTAACATAAATTATACTTTCTATCAGATAGTCTCCGCAACAAACATTTGGCCAGTCTTAAAAAACGTTTGAAAGCCAAATTAAAACAAAAAGAGCATACGCATAAAATTGAAACGTCAACTTTGCCTGGAAGAGAGAGGTTGACGTATATTATAAATTTTCAATTTTATTTAAAAATCCTGATTCCACAATTATTTCAAAAAGTAAGGAGATGTGGTATGTTTCCCATGATACGAAAACCATGTACAAGTCACCGTACATTTATCTTTGAATTCGTTGCATAAGAATTTCGTTTAGATTTTATCGGTTTCTAATGATTTAATGTTATGCATTTATTTTCATAATTTGAAACTATACTATAACCCCTTCCAACATTTTAAAAAAGAGTAGATAAGTGTGATAGTTCAAGGCAAAATTGATATGATTGCGAAATCATATTGTGAATTTTAAAATTGTGTATACTGAATAAAGTTTGTTCTAAGCACATGCTTCACATTTCTTGTTCTTGAATACAATTTACATTATGTTAGTATATAGATTCGTACAGTACATTTATACAATTGCGTAAAATCCACAAGCAGACCGAACCCCATTTATAATTAATAAATTGAGATGTGAAGTAAACGCAATTGCGTAAATAGCCATTGAACACAAAAAGTAAAGGTAGTTATAACTTACATGTATTTTAAAGGTGATGAGAAAATACTACTACACACAAAAACACTATTCACTCTTTTCTATAATCTTGAGATCCGGGAACACTCATTTAAAACTTCATATTGACCATTGTCCTTCGAATCCAAACACAGGACTGAACAGATAAACCAAGCATTACATTTTATAGCTATAATAGTGCTTCGGCTATATATACATGTTAAAGAATAAGGATGTTGCCATTCTAGAATTAGTATGTCCTTATCTGATTTTTCCTTGGTATATTTAATTGAAAAACTGTAAAGTATTCCTCGGGGAGGCAATCATTTAACTTACATCACGTGTTGTAATTATATACCGACATATAAAATATATGAAAGCAGAAACCACTGCAAAGTAACAAATAATCGTATTGAGGAAAGCCTTACAAGTTATCAGATGAACGTCATCTAAGTACGATAAAGGGTTTCCCCGTAATTACACTGAATAATATACAGTATCAAGTCTATCATTTAAAGGAAAATTAAGTTATAAACCCAAATTACAAATGACTTTTGATAAAACGCGATAATTTCATTCGATTTAAACTATTATGCACATGTGGGACTTTCCCCTTGATTCGTGTAATTGCGTTCTCACTCACCCATATACAATTAAATGTACACATGGATTATAAACTAGTAAACGTAATCAGTACATTAACTTGTTTTACAGTACTTCCGTAATGGCTGCCCCATTCATAAACTACTTCCTGTTAACTACATATCTTAATGTATCCTGCTGTTTTCTTAAAATTTGTATTGTTTCAGAAATGTCCAGTACTATAGAAAATTTCACATATCATTTCATTGCGTATAACATAATAACCATCACTGGAAGTTAAGGTGTAATACCACTATTGATTTTTCCTTATTTGTCTTTGTTAAATTTGCACTTTTCAAAGAAATACTTGGCATGAGTAAAGTTTTATCCTGTCCAGTCCTCTTGAAAAAATTTCACATAACATTTCATTACATATAAGAAAATAACCATCACTGGAAGTTAATCAATCAAATTTCTCCCCTTATTCAATCTGTGTACAAGGTTTAGTAACCATGTAACCTCAAGTTTACAAAATATTCTATAGAAATCCCAAATAAAAAAAA
>CM034358.1:90889782-91018246 GCA_019925275.1 Mytilus edulis
GATGCAGGAATGCAGATGTTTAATGTACATTTTCATTTAAAAGTACCAATTTATAAGAATGTAACTTCTAAATATTGATATTTTTGCAAATGTTAATTATTTTTGGTTGTTTTTATTTTTATAAATTGGCATTTTAAGGGGAGGTAACTCTAAAAAAAAAGTGCATTTTCTGAAGGATTCTGTATGGAATTTTCCTATTTTGTATTTTAGCCGGAAAAAACATACGGTGACCCTATCTTTTCTTTTGATATTCTCAAAGCAGTGTCTGAAAGCTATCTTTTCCTGAAGTATTTAACAATTCTATCATTTTGTTTAGTTTCTAATCACAAAATGGTGTTTTTTCCTGTATAATCTTTACAAAATGTGTCATTTTGTCCCGTCCTGTAGCTTGAGAAAATGCGCGGTGACCTATCATTTTTATTATATTTTTCAACATGTATCAATAGATACAACGTTTTGGCAAAGTATGAACAAATTCTATCATTTTTATTTTAGACTCCCATACCACCTTTAATATGTCGGTTTAGTAGTTGACGTTCAATGTGAAACATATCGTTTTATGCGTTATATGAATACCAGGAATACACTTAAATGGAATCAAAACAAATAAAAGGATACAAAGCCATAAGAGGATTAAAACCTTAAACAAAACTACACAGAACATTAATATAGTACATTGTGTCTATCAAAATAACACCAGTGTTATTCTGTTTGTTGGTTTTCTAGTTTATTGGTAACAAGATCATTTGCATTTTAATGTTCAAACATTCAATTCATCACAACATTTATTAATTAACACATTCCTTATCTTTCTAGTCTTGTGTATCATGCACATATTTTCTTGATTAAAAAGTATTGATATAAAACTATAATCAATACTGCAATTGGTCAATCTATTATACGGAGAATATCATGTGTTTTTTTCAATATCACATTTGTATCAACTCGATACATCAATATAATCGCAAGAGATTTCCAGGGATCATATTGGTTAAGGGTTGATACGGTGTGTGATTTTTAAAGACAAATCATATTCATTTTGTTATATATCTCAAGTAGATGTTTTATGTGACATGACGTTATATAGATAAGGGTATTGATAAAGCCTTTGCAACTGTTACTGATATCGATGACGTGACTTCATATAAATTAAAGGTGTGATTAAGCCTTTGCAATTGTTACTGATATCGATCTTATCACGGATAGCTGGTACAGGACGATTGCTGTTGACCGTATTACACATACAATGTATCTGCATAGGCGCTTTTCATTTACAGAATCAGCTTCATGATTACGTTGCTGATGCAAGTCATTAAGGTGGTACCTAACACTACAGGGAGATAACTCTGTAAAATCAGCTTAACGTTTTAATTACGTTGTGTTGTAAAGAGAATATTACGCTTTTCAATGATCAAAATTCATGTTTGTCAAACTACGTACTATAAAACCAGTGTATTTTTTCTGACAAAACGGTTAGTTCAAAATTTTTGAAATTTTTATATTTTTGTTTAAAGGTCAAAGTAAATACTTTGTCAAAATTTTATCAAAAATAAACGAGCCAAATTTATTTTAGTAAAAGTGTTGGGTACCACCTTAAGATGTCTGAGTTTTCGGGTTGTCAGAACACAATGGACTTGGTCTATTGAACAGATGCAGTGAAAAAACAAATTACAGCAGACACGTGTGTATACATCTTCCATAGAAGATATGAAAGGAAAGGAAATGGTCCTTGATTTTCAGAATTCGCATTGAGAATTAAAAGCTGAAATAACGAATGCATGCTTGTTCACTCGAAATAAAACATAGAGAAATGTGATTCTATTTATTCGTATTTCCTCAATAAATAAAGGCAACAGTAGTATACCGCTGTTCAAAAGTCATAAATCCATGGACAAAAAACAAAATCGGGGTAACAAACTAAAACCGAGGAAACGCATTAAATATAAGAGGAGAACAACGACACAACACCGAAACGCAACACACACAGAAACGGACCAAGCAATAGACAAAACACCACGAGAATAACAAATATAACATCAAAACCAAATACATGAATTTGGGATAGACAAGTACCGTGCCACGTCTTATCTAAAAAATAAGAGAAAACACAAACGACTCAACGTTAAAATGCAACACAGTTACCCTTTAAGTTCCACGTAGTTTAAATTTGTATTTTTTAATGTATAGTAGTTTGAGACTGATTATGTAACAGTTAAAGTGTACACATTTTTTTTTCTCTAATTCATATGTTTTAAATTTAGTTATATTCAAAAGTTTAACACGTTCTGTTGAAAATGCCATTTCTTTGCGGGCAATTTATGTCCTAGTAAATGGTGAGAATGCATATCATTTTTTCCCCAGCTACGCATCTGATGTATTTTTTCTAAGTATACAATAACTGGCATTACAGTTCGGCGTGATCAATATAGTTACAGCCAGGATTATCATGTTCTGATAAGAAGTCTACGATAAACTAGGCATAGCAAGCATGTGAAGAATAATGCTTTCGTCCGATGACATGATAAAATCATCCATAACTGTATCGCGTGCTCAATATTGTTACAGCCAAGATTATCATGTTCTGATAAGAATTCTACGATGAACTGAGGATAGCATGTGTAGAATAAAGTTTTCGTCCGATGACATAATAAAAATCATCCATTAAAAGGCAATTGAAGACATTAAAAAGGACTCGTCACGTTATCTCATAGACATGACAGAATTGTGTAATAGTCATTAATTTGATTGCAACGATCATCGCAGAAAGAAATAAACAATAAGAAATTACGAGACGTTTTATGAATACCAATGTGGTAAGACTAAAACATATAAACGCTTACAGCATACCGTATGGACTTCAACTATAATCAAAACGCATACCATTTCGATGAAATACATAAAAAGCTTTACTTTATAAGTAAAATTAAACACATTCTTCCATTTATATAGCTTTCCAACAAAAATTAAGAAAAAAGAAGTCTGATATGATTGTCAATACGACATTTCTTCTTCATCAAAAAAGGACGATGATGTGAAGGTGTATAACCACCAGATCATAGTTTGTCACATCCGGTTGTATACGAAAATAGGTCGATAAAAAATATTCCCTTGAATTTGACAGTTTTAGCTAATCAATTTTACATTTCATTGCAGTAAAACATTTCTGGGTTATAAACATATATCTTGTGTATTTCAAAGCACCATATTTTTTTTTATTTGGGGTTTCTATAGAATATTTTGAAAACTTGAAGTTACATGATTACTAAAGCCTGCACACAGGTAAAAAAAAGGTGAAAAATTAATTGGTTAACTTTCAGTGACGGTTATTTTCCTATATGCAATGAATTGTAATGTAAAATTGTCTTTATAGTACTTGACAGGGTAAAAATTTAATAATGCCAAATATTTCGTCATTAAAAACAAAGATAAATTCTGCACAATAGTTTGAAAATGCAAATTTATCAAAGACTAATAGGGGAAATCAATAGTGGTATTACACGTAAAGACTGTACGACCTTAATCAATAAGCAAAATTATACTATGTTCTTAAATATTACACTAAATAAAGGCAACAGTAGTATACCGCTGTTCAAAACTCATAAATCCATGGACAAAAAACAAAATCGGGGTAACAAACACTAAATGACTGCAATATATCTTTACACATAAACTGATTCAATAGGAAAACACTGCAATCGACATTGCAAAGGTCTTACGCCTTAATTCATGGTCATCATCTCGAATTGATTGGAAGGTTATCTTAATTCACTAGCCCCATGATTTATCTTCTCGGGTTTTCACAAATGGCAAGTTAAGTATCTTCAATTTTATTATTAAGCACATGTTTCCTTGAATTAATCCAGTATTTTTCATTATTCATAAGCAATAATACGACACAATTTTTATATGGTCGAGTTAACCTAAGAAGAATTTTGCTGTTCAAATTAGGTATTTTGTACATATAGCTCTTCAACGGTTTCGGTACTTATACATCTTCTGATTTCTTTTTTTTTTTTTTTTTTCAATTTTTTTTTTTTTTTCAAATTTCAAATGTTTGGCTTTGACCGTTCCTGATGAAGGTAAATCCAGAAAAGCGCTTCGGTCGCAAGAAATAATAAACGTGTTGTTTTCAATTTTTTAATCCTTATAGTTTATTATTCGTTAAATAAAAAAATATATAGTGATTTGGATATATTTGTTATTTAGTGCAGTTGTATTGCGGGTTTTCTTTCAGGCCTCCATGAGTATGTCTACAATATGATTCTGATAACTTGATTATTAGATCGTTCATAAGAGAACAATCTGTTATTAATCTAATATCAGTCAAATGGGAATCAAATAACAGTGCAATTATGAGTTTTAGTTGCTTTATTCAAACCTGCAAATCCCAAATGAAATACTAAGTAAAGGGTTGTTGTTGTTTTGATTTTAATTAGACTCTATTTAAGGGCAAAGAGGAAAGACATTCAATTCTGAAAAGCGTTTTTAATCTGAAATCAGGTTGATATTATTGATTCTTGAATATATAGAAATATGCTTTATCTATTATAGGAAAAGAGGATTTTATACTTGGTTTTTTTCTAAAATGATTTTGTTAATGGAAAATTGAATAATGAACGATTAAAAATATTAAACAATAAGCCCCTTTATCAAACCTGATCGGAAAATAGATTGACTCAATTCATTGTATGTGATATATTTTATCAAAATGTATGAGTTTAATGTTTGAATCCAAAACTCAAAATACCAAAGCCATTGCGTGACTTTCGGACAACTTTTCTTTTCATTATCACTATATATAGAACAAGAATGTGTCTATAGTACACGAATGCCCCACTCGAACTATCATTTTCTATGTTGAGTGGACCGTGAAATTGGGGTCAAAACTCTTATTAGGCATTAAAATTAGAACGATCATATTATAGGTAACATGTATACTAAGTTTCAATTTGATTGGACTTCAACTTCATCAAAAACTACCTTGACCAAAAACTTTAACTTCAAGCGAGACAGACGGGCAAACAGACAGACGAACGAACAAACGAAGGAATAGATACACAGGCCAGAAAACAAAATGTTCCTCTAATATCGACATAAAAATAACACACCTTTGTTAAACAGTTCGTAAAGTATGATTTTGAATAGGATAAAAAAAAAATGTGATGCAAACAATGTTTTATGTTAGTAATATATATCCATCTATTTTTTTTTTTATTTCATATACATTTCAAATATTCCGCTAGTGTGTAATGAAGATGAGGAAATCCTGTTTAAAATGTTTGCAATTAAACCTTAACAAAAGGGCACTTAGAATTGAATTTATAATTATTCATACTACACTTTGACAATATCCGTATTGTATTTTGTTTTGTCTTCATTTTTCTTTTCGTATTTAATACAGACAATAGTTTTAATGGCCTCCAAACGTTCAATATTGAAAGTCCGTTATAAAAAGACATCGTTTCCGATAACTAAATGAGGACTATCGAACTGACATGTTTTATTTATCTGTTGAAAGTATTTGACTGTTATAGAATGAAATTCAAAACAGTGTGGCTGTGGCCATTGATTGACACATTAAATTCATCCATTGACTGGGACAATTTACGTGAACGTTTGTCTGTAACAACCACTGTTCACGACGAACCTACGATAGACATTTAAACTGTGGGGTCACCAAAGGTTTCTTAACGCCTTTAATTATAAAATAATTCGAAAAATTAATCAGGAATAACCTTTATCTTTTGATTTATATAATTGATATAAATCAAAACATCGTGTTATTTCTGATTAATTTTTTCGAATTACTTTTTTAAGGTGTTGAGAACCTTTGGTGACCCAATAGTTTAAGTGTCTTTAAATAGTATATAGTGAGCAGTGGTCGTTACATACAAACGTTCACCTAAATTGTCCCAGTCAATGGATGAATTTAATGTGTCAATCAATGGCCACAGCCACACTGTTTTGAATTTCATTCTATTTGTATTATACAATTCCACATAGTTAATACATAATATGTATATTTGAATATGCTTTGTTTGACATCCACAATATTCATGCATACTGTCGATCCTTTATTTTAACGCATGACTAGTCACGCACGTTTGTTAAGAAAAAATCGGGTTAGCTTTGTAGCTTTTCAGTATTGAAAGCATTTTTTGAATGCTTACTCCTAGAATTGCAGTTATATTGGCAGGTATATGCTGATAAATATCGCTTTAAAGTTGTGTTGAGTCACTTCTCAAAAATAAACACTGGTTTTGATTTTATAAAGCAAAGACTACATTTATTTTTTAAAGTAGAAAAAAAACATTGTAGATAGTAAAACATTTCATATATGTTGCTTCGATGAGAACACAACAAATTACGCAAAAGATATAATAATATTTATTTAATATTCATACATGTAAATATATAAATATAAATAGGTTTTTTAATATCAAGATGTTAATATTTCAAATCACTCTCTTCAGTCAAACAGAAAACCAGCATGGTACCAGCATGGTACCGATTTCTCATGGCATAAAATCAGATTTACGAGTGACTAGTTAATTTATTTCATAATTTAGGATATACGAGGGCCCTCATGGGGTTTTTGATTATGTGATTACTTGGCCGTTTTTTTAATAATTATTTGATTATTAAGCCAAATATTTCATGATTATTTGATTACCTAGGACTGTATTTTTAGTTTATGATTATTTGATTACTAAAGATAAGCGAATATTTAATGATTATGTGATTATATTGGCAAAAAAATGGTGATTATGTGATTACTAGGACCCCCCCCCCCCCCCCCATGAGGGGCCTCATATACGGCCGATATGACGTCTTACACTTTACTAATAACAATTAAAAGAAGAAGCAAAACAGAACAACGAAATAAAACTCAACTGCTACAAAAACGACAACATACATAGAAACGGACTATGTAAAAAAATGCAATATTTCTATCAACTACACCGAATGTGTAAGATTGAGCAGCAGACAGGAATTGATAAAATCATTTAGAGTATAGTAATAAGTCTTAATTTGTAAAAAAAAAAAATACACTATCCATAGCATTTGCACGGGTGCCGCATGTGGAGCAGGATCTGCTTACCATTCCGGAGCACCTAAAATCACCCGCAGTTTTTGGTGGGGTTTGTGTTGTTAATTATTTAGTTTTATATGTTGTGTCATGTGTACTATTGTTTGGTTGTTTGTCGTTTACATTTTTAGCCATAGCGTTGTCAGTTTATTTCGATTTATGAGTTTGACTGTCCCTCTTGTATCTTTCGTACCTCTTTTTTAACATATACAATTTCAAAATTTGACGTGTCTCTTAATTGGAATCTATCTTTTTTTACCCGAAGAGCAACCTAACATTTAGAAAAGAAAACCGAACAAAATTAAAAGAGATCAACAAATGTTATTCGACAATAGAATAAGGTGTGAAAAATATTGTATACTGTATACAGTTGACCATTTAGAGTTTAATCAATTTTGAGATTTCTATGGATGAAGGGATAGATCATAGATGAATAAAGGCAACAGTAGTATACCGCTGTTCAAAACTCATAAATCCATGGACAAAAAAAACTAAATCGGGGCAACAAACTAAAACTGAGGGAAACGCATACAATATTAGAGGAGAACAACGACACAACATTAAAATGTAACACACAAAAACGGACTTCACATTAGACAAAATCTGATGAGAATAACCAATATAACATCAAAACCAAATACATGAGTTTGGGATAGAAAAGTACCGTGACACGTCTTATAGTAATGTGAATTCACACTCAAAAAGAGGAGAAAACAAACGAGATGAATCAGGGATGGTCCATGCAATAAGTCAATCAAAATAGCAACCCCTTGTATAAAATAAAGTAAAAAAATATAACGAAAGGACCATAGAAAACATGATGTTATAATAAACAATAACACAAGGAAGTGGTTCCTAATTCGCAATTCTTTTTTGTAATATCAGTAATTAAACTGTTAAACAAGGCTTCGTGTTGGAGATATTGATATTTTCTAGAAATCATAGAAATTCATCAATATAACTTAGTTAGAAACAACATTTGTGTTACATAATTGGTAAACTGTGGTTCACATTGATTGAAACTGTGTGATTATCGTCACGTAATGAAGGATGTAGAATCCAGCCTATCCCTCGCCTGTCCTCGCATAAAATGAAGTCTCTCCCTCGCCTGTCCTCGCATAGAATCCAAACATTAAAAAAAAATCTTGTATTGTAATTTTGAAGAATACGTTTTCGTATTGTCTGTAAAAAAGAAGATGTGGTATGATTGCCAATGAGACAACTCTTCACAAGAGACCAAAATGACACAGAAATTAACAATTATATGTCACCGTACGGCCTTCAACAATGTGCAAAGCTTATATCGCATAGTCAGATTTAAAAGGCCCCGAAATGCCAATGTAAGTACTTTCTACGTCATACTGTTGTTATTCACAGAAAATACGGTAGCTGTTCTGATATATCTTTATCGTTAAGTGTATCGGTTCAAAGAACATTTCTTTGTGACATTTTGAGGTGTCAATTTTATTTTGTACATCAATAAAATTTGACCACAGTTTTGATCATGATGCAGAATGTTCAGTAAAAAAATAGAGACAATTTTCTTTTTCTTTTTATAGATATGTCGAGAATAATGTAATAAAAAGTAATACTTTAAGTAAATACCCAATGCAATCAGTTGTAGTCAATTTTTTAATCCTACATAGAATGAAATTCAAAACAGTGTGGCTGTGGCCATTCATTGACACATTAAATTCATCCATTGACTGGGACAATTTAGGTGAACGTTTGTATGTAACGACCACTGCTCACTATGTACTTTTTAAAGACACTTAAACTATGGGGTCACCAAAGGTTCTCAACACCTTAATAAAGTAATTCGAAAAATTAATCAGAAATAACACGCTGTTTTGATTTATATCAATTATATAAATCAAAACATAAAGGTTATTCCTGATTAATTTTTCGAATTATTTTATAATTAAAGGCGTTAAGAAACCTTTGGTGACCCCACAGTTTAAATGTCTATCGTAGGTACGTCGTGAACATTGGTCGTTATAGACAAACGTTCACGTAAATTGTCCCTAGTCAATGGATGAATTTAATGTGTCAATCAATGGCCACAGCCAAACTGTTTTGAATTTCATTCTAAAATGGCCTTAACGTTGCTACTTGAGAACTTTGAAGTCGTTATACTCAAGCAGTACAATAAGTCATAATATTATTTAATGAATGGCGTTTTCTTTAGTTTAAAGTCATAATAAAAAAAAAACAACACCAGAATATCGAATTGAAGCATCCTGATATCATAGATCTATAATTCTATCAATGTGAGAAAGAGTTTGAAAGTAACCATATGAATATTCAAATTCGCACATCGGATACAATTAACTAACATTGCCATTGAAAAGAAAAAACGACACAAAAACAAACAGTTTCACCATACACAACACAGTCAGCTTAATACCGGGCAACATAAACTCAACCAATGTTTTAGTTAAATAATATTTTGTATTTTGGTATATATTATAAAAAAAGATATGAAAAGATAAATTTTTAAATTCACATTCCATTATTCAGTTATTCTTTAGAGCTCTATATTTTTGACGTTTTATTAGGGACTTTCCGTTTTTGAATTTTCCTCAGAGTTCCGAAATTTTGTTGTTGCACCTTTTAGTCTTCTTTAGATCACATATACATTTTAAAACTTTTCTTGTGAAATCCTAACGCTATATAACATGTAAAACTTGGACAACCTGATTCTTGTTAACAATTTTAAATATTTTCTTAAATTTTAAAAACGTCACGATATAAATTACATTTTATCAAAGTATAACAATAGCTGTCTTCTTAATTATACCCTATTCTATATGTTTGCTGTTGTAGTTTATATGTTGATATTTAAAAGATCTTAATCTTAGTCTTAGCTAGCTTATTTAACAAAATCCTTAGATATAAAAAAAAAAAAAAGAAGAGGTGATTTGATTGCCAATGAGACAACACTCCACAAGAGACCAAATTGAAACAGAAATTGTTTTTAATTTTACATACATACCATTATATAGCATGTATAGGCCGTACCTTGGCATGTCATCGTTTATTTTTATAAATTGTTATTTGGATGGAGAGTTGTGTCGTTGACACTCATACCACATCTTCCTATATCTATATACTAGATGTGTTTAAAACTTGTTTTCGCCCCTTGCATTCAAAGAATTAAAACAGTATTTCAAATATATCAGATTACATTTCGATATTTATAAGACAAAAACCAATCAGATGTTGGAAAATAAATTGAAGTCTTAAACGGGTAGTTTGCTCTTAACATCATCTGAATCGTCTTAACCTAAAAGAAGTTAATTCTTGTAAAGGGACATTATCGTATTGTATAACTCACTGAAATTCCGACTATTGCTTGTAGTGCAGCATGTAGTTTATTTTTGATAACATCGTATTTAATTGCATAGTAAATGACATTGAAAAGCAATGAAAGTTTGAGAATGACTGAACAGCTCGTATTAAACAAACTGCACGCAAATGAACTGACTTGTACTGAATTCACCGCTATTAATTATGACTCGCAGACTGAACAGGAGTTATGATATATTTTATTTTGTCATTTAATAATTTGACTGCTTACCCTTCCGGAGCATCTGAGATCACCCCCAGTTTTTGGTGGGGTCCACGTTGCTTATTCTTCAGTTTTATATATGCTGTGTCTGGTGTACTATTTTATGTCTGTTTGTCTTTTTCGTTTTTTGCAATGACGTTGTCAGTTTATTTTTGATTTATGAGTTTGACTGTTCCTCTGGTATCGTTCATCCCTCTTTTAATACCTTATCAGAAGAAAATAACTGTTTGAGTGTTAAATTACTAATGATAAATTACCTGTTGTTCTTAAATTGTGTCTAAAAGAGGGGCAAAGATCCTAGACGGAAACTAAAAGTCATAGATGATCGAAAATAAACTGAATAACATGCGTCAGTAATGGTTTACTTTTATAAATTGTTATTTGGATGGAAGTTGTCTCATTGGCACTCAAAACAAATCTTCCTAAATCTATTGAATGAGAAATCAAACTTTTCTATTTTTTCAAAACGGTAAAAAAAAATTTAAATGCGTAGCTTAAATGTAATGTCAATGAGGAATTCTATTTCCGTTTCAATTTGAAATATCTTAATAGCCATGACGGATGTCGCTTATTGTAAATCAGCAAATTGAATGTCTAAATACAAGTTTTCTTCTTTTAGACAACAAGTATTTCCTGTTTTTCAAAGCAAATGATGAGGTAAAAATATGATATAGAGAAGTGGAGCCACGAAACATGTACACCACAATTAACAGATTCTGTTTTTAAAGTCTACAAATAAAACCTTAAAACGTAACATTAATGTAATTGTAATTAATGTATCTACTTCATTTCATTTGTTAAAACAACTAACTTTTAATACCAGTATTCACCATTAGAACAATTGATTTGTTTTTACAAGAGATTATTTTTCAAAGAAAACAAAGCAATCATCTTTTGATAAACGCCTTTAAAAAGCAGATGACATCATTCTTAAGCCAGGTGATATAACAGAGACTCAAATGTTTTTGTTAAAAACGATAAAATAAGTAGTTACACATTCCTCTTATATGAAAGTCGAATTATGTCGTTTCAACACTTAAACTTTCATGTTGAACAAATGAATAGTATCATGTACGCAACAATGTGCTTACAAAAACATTTCCGATTACATGGTCACGTGTCACATACGTTGAGCCAGGATATCCCTATCTAATTCATATTCGATTAGATACGATTTTTACGTCACGATGCATTTTAACCGACTTCCTGACATTCTGTTACTACGATTTACAAATTCTATTTTAAGTTATCTTTTATAAAAGAGGGACGAAAGATACCAGAGGGACAGTCACACGCATAAATCGAAAATAAACTGACAACGCCTGGCTAAAAATGAAAAAAGACAAACAGACAAACAATAGAACACATGACAAAACATAGAAAATTAAAGAATAAGCAACACGAACCCCACCAAAATCTAGGGGTGATCTCAGGTACTCCGGAAGGGTAAGCAGATCCACATCCGTCGTGATGCTTATGTGATTACAAATCCGGTAAATAGTTTTATTCGGTAGCTCACATTCATGAAAAGGAAGGGGATTGTAGTTACGACGTAAGGAACAAATCCGTTAACGATATGATTGACTATTTAGACTAATGTTTGGAACATTTGAAAAGACCTCAGCGAACAATTTGACACTACATAAAGTAAAACACCAAGTTGGAAAAGTGGGAAAACACCAACAGACTATATTTTTCTGGTATCATTGTTTAATTTGGTTATTAATTTCAACATTTACCTTCACAACCCATCAATTAAGGCTCTTTTCATTTATTGAAGAAATAAACAACATTAAGATTCATTTATAACATCCCGAAGATTGTTAATCATATAGCATTGGAAAACGGTAATATTGCTGTTTTTTATTGATAATCCGGAGCACTTGAGATCACCCCAGTTTTTGGTGGGATTCGTGTTGCTTAGTCTTTAATTTTCTCTGTTGTGTCTTCTGTACTATTATTTTTCTGTTTTTTTTTAGCCCTGGCGTTGTCAGTTTAATTTTAATCTATGAGTTCAACTGTCCCTCTGGTATCTTTCGTCCCTTTTTTTTAAGTTGTTTTAACGGTGAGCTACTATATATTGCCCTTTTCCCGTAATTCTAAGTCGTTGGAGAGTGACGTCGTATTATTTTGCATTATACACTTTGCAAGATATTAATTGATTCGGATCGAAGAAGAATGGAATCCAATCATAACAGCATCTACTTAAGTTAACAGAAATTATCTCTTTATCATTATTTTATTACGTGCTATAAAGAACCGTTGTGACCGTTTTATAACTGTAATGAATTTACGACATCATTTTCCGTTGTCTAGTATAAAAACGTTTAATCAACAGAAAAAAGAATAAATACTTTCAAGGTCGTATTCACAGATGAGAAAAGTAGGCAATGAGGTTAGAACATTCTTCTAACATATATCATTTCATTTGACTTAAAAACTGATATTAAATAGTCTCGATAAGTTCATTTTCTTTTTCTTAATTCACGTATTCGAAAAACTTTTCTAGAAATATAAGTTGTTTGCACAGAAATCTTAATATATTTTCTTCCACGTAAATCGTCGTAGATGTTTACTGGGACATCATAATCTTGAAATGATACTCAAGATGTAAACATAGGTTCCCTGTGCGTTTAATTTTCTTTGTATAGCATAAATTGAAACATTTCCTGTAGATTATTTTAAATATTGTAATATACTAAGTGATCGCCGCTTAAAGTTGAAATCAAGCAATACAATCTTTCAATTTCAATCCACTTTAAAATTTACTGTCTGAATTAAAATCAATATCCGTTGTCCCTTCCTTTTTGTATATACAAGATTGTCAAAATTATTTAACTATCATAGATGGACACGTGCAAAAAGGAAAATCACAAAAATGATAAACTTCGAGGAAAATTCAAAACGGAAAGTCCCTAATTAAATTGCAAAATCAAAAATCATCAATAGAAAGGATAACAACTTTTTTGTTTTGTTTTTTTGTTTTTAAGACTTGAAATACATTTATTGAAAATCACCTGAATACAATTTTCCTTGTGTAACCCAGGGAAGAATACACAAGGGGCCCTGTGTTTACAATGATCCAACGTCCAGGGATAAACGGTGGACTTTATATATATAAAAAAAAAAAATCTATTTTATATTTTTTCCATACATAAGTTATACATTCATATTAATTACACAGATTGAGTTTGCGTATAAATTATTCACAATATTCTACCAGTAAATAAAATACATCAAAAGTCCCCCAAAACACACTACAATCTACACAATAATTTACCTTTACTTATATAGAAAGGATAACAACTGTCATATTTCTGAATTAAAACAGACATTTTCTTATGTAGAAAATGGTGGATTGAACCTGGTTTGATAGCTAGCTACTTCTACGACACTATTGGGGTATAACAGACATTATAATGGTATGTGTAATTTTTCCGAATTGGTACAGGCATTTTCTTATGTAGAAAATGGTGGATTGAACCTGGTTTGATAGCTAGCTACTTCTACGACACTATTGGGGTATAACAGACATTATAATGGTATGTGTAATTTTTCCGAATTGGTACAGACATTTTCTTATGTAGAAAATGGTGGATTGAACCTGGTTTGATAGCTAGCTACTTCTACGAGACTATTGGGGTATAACAGACATTATAATGGTATGTGTAATTTTTCCGAATTGGTACAGGCATTTTCTTATGTAGAAAATGGTGGATTGAACCTGGTTTGATAGCTAGCTACTTCTACGACACTATTGGGGTATAACAGACATTATAATGGTATGTGTAATTTTTCCGAATTGGTACAGACATTTTCTTATGTAGAAAATGGTGGATTGAACCTGGTTTGATAGCTAGCTACTTCTACGAGACTATTGGGGTATAACAGACATTATAATGGTATGTGTAATTTTTCCGAATTGGTACAGGCATTTTCTTATGTAGAAAATGGTGGATTGAACCTGGTTTGATAGCTAGCTACTTCTACGACACTATTGGGGTATAACAGACATTATAATGGTATGTGTAATTTTTCCGAATTGGTACAGGCATTTTCTTATGTAGAAAATGGTGGATTGAACCTGGTTTGATAGCTAGCTACTTCTACGAGACTATTGGGGTATAACAGACATTATAATGGTATGTGTAATTTTTCCGAATTGGTACAGGCATTTTCTTATGTAGAAAATGGTGGATTGAACCTGGTTTGATAGCTAGCTACTTCTACGAGACTATTGGGGTATAACAGACATTATAATGGTATGTGTAATTTTTCCGAATTGGTACAGACATTTTCTTATGTAGAAAATGGTGGATTGAACCTGGTTTGATAGCTAGCTACTTCTACGACACTATTGGGGTATAACAGACATTATAATGGTATGTGTAATTTTTCCGAATTGGTACAGGCATTTTCTTATGTAGAAAATGGTGGATTGAACCTGGTTTGATAGCTAGCTACTTCTACGAGACTATTGGGGTATAACAGACATTATAATGGTATGTGTAATTTTTCCGAATTGGTACAGACATTTTCTTATGTAGAAAATGGTGGATTGAACCTGGTTTGATAGCTAGCTACTTCTACGACACTATTGGGGTATAACAGACATTATAATGGTATGTGTAATTTTTCCGAATTGGTACAGGCATTTTCTTATGTAGAAAATGGTGGATTGAACCTGGTTTGATAGCTAGCTACTTCTACGACACTATTGGGGTATAACAGACATTATAATGGTATGTGTAATTTTTCCGAATTGGTACAGGCATTTTCTTATGTAGAAAATGGTGGATTGAACCTGGTTTGATAGCTAGCTACTTCTACGAGACTATTGGGGTATAACAGACATTATAATGGTATGTGTAATTTTTCCGAATTGGTACAGACATTTTCTTATGTAGAAAATGGTGGATTGAACCTGGTTTGATAGCTAGCTACTTCTACGAGACTATTGGGGTATAACAGACATTATAATGGTATGTGTAATTTTTCCGAATTGGTACAGGCATTTTCTTATGTAGAAAATGGTGGATTGAACCTGGTTTGATAGCTAGCTACTTCTACGACACTATTGGGGTATAACAGACATTATAATGGTATGTGTAATTTTTCCGAATTGGTACAGGCATTTTCTTATGTAGAAAATGGTGGATTGAACCTGGTTTGATAGCTAGCTACTTCTACGAGACTATTGGGGTATAACAGACATTATAATGGTATGTGTAATTTTTCCGAATTGGTACAGGCATTTTCTTATGTAGAAAATGGTGGATTGAACCTGGTTTGATAGCTAGCTACTTCTACGAGACTATTGGGGTATAACAGACATTATAATGGTATGTGTAATTTTTCCGAATTGGTACAGACATTTTCTTATGTAGAAAATGGTGGATTGAACCTGGTTTGATAGCTAGCTACTTCTACGAGACTATTGGGGTATAACAGACATTATAATGGTATGTGTAATTTTTCCGAATTGGTACAGGCATTTTCTTATGTAGAAAATGGTGGATTGAACCTGGTTTGATAGCTAGCTACTTCTACGACACTATTGGGGTATAACAGACATTATAATGGTATGTGTAATTTTTCCGAATTGGTACAGGCATTTTCTTATGTAGAAAATGGTGGATTGAACCTGGTTTGATAGCTAGCTACTTCTACGAGACTATTGGGGTATAACAGACATTATAATGGTATGTGTAATTTTTCCGAATTGGTACAGGCATTTTCTTATGTAGAAAATGGTGGATTGAACCTGGTTTGATAGCTAGCTACTTCTACGAGACTATTGGGGTATAACAGACATTATAATGGTATGTGTAATTTTTCCGAATTGGTACAGGCATTTTCTTATGTAGAAAATGGTGGATTGAACCTGGTTTGATAGCTAGCTACTTCTACGACACTATTGGGGTATAACAGACATTATAATGGTATGTGTAATTTTTTCGAATTGGTACAGACATTTTCTTATGTAGAAAATGGTGGATTGAACCTGGTTTGATAGCTAGCTACTTCTACGAGACTATTGGGGTATAACAGACATTATAATGGTATTTGTATCTTAGATATTTAGATATGACTAATGTTTTGAAATAACATCAACACGAAAGTTGGACATACAATCATTACATCTTACGGTATACTCAAACTAACGCATGATCATATTATAAATAATGGATTTAAACAACAATTCAATATACATCAATATATTCAAATTATAATAGATCGTATATAAATTTTCTTTACTTGGAAATGACCACACATTACTGTTAGTATGTTGTTGCATTTTGATGAAGATAAATGTGAAATACATTTCTTATCTGATTTACGTCATATGAATGCCATAGGAGAAAGTTTTGTTTGCAAATCTAATTCATTTTTGTCCATAACAGAGAAACATGATGCCGATAAATCAAATCTTCGTCAATCTAATTGGAATCCAACGAGAAAACGTCACTTCCGGATTACAGCAGGATAAAATGTAAAAGACTAGGTCGTTCTATTGATGAAATCAGCGTCCAAGAATATGATTATTTTCATATTTGTAGAGCTCATCAAACTATCCTTCTCGATGCCAATATGTATTGGTTCATGAATATGAAAACATTGATAATTTTTTTTTCAATAAATTAAAGCCGGTAATGTTGAGATATCAAAGTCGCAAATTTTGCTTTATACAAACAAAAAATGTTAATCATTACAAAAGGCATAGAGTCTCACCTCCGTGAAGTTTTTGTTGTTCTTGAAAAGTAAACAATACTATTCAAAATTGCTGACTATGCGGTATGTTTATTGCTCATTGTTGAAGGCGGTATGTTGACCTACAGTTGTTTATTTCTGTGTCATTTTGGTCTCTTGTAGAGAGTTGTCTCATTGGCAATCATACCACATCTTCTATTTTTATAACACTTGTTTCCGAAGGAAATACAGATCAAGGTTTTAAATTCCTCATGATAACGTTCGAAATGTCGCTTTATAGATGAAATCAGCGTCGAATAATATGATTATTTTTATATTTGTAGAACTGATCAAACGATCCCTCTGGACGCCAATTTATATCGGATAAATGAATATGAAACATTGATAATGTTTTTTCAATAAATTAAAGCCGGTTATGTTGAGATATCAAAGTCACAAATATTGCTTTATACACAAACAAATGTAAATCATTAAAAAGGCGTACATTCCTCATAGAGTCTCATCCCGTGAAGTTCATCTTCTGTTGCTCTTGAAAAGTAGAGAACGCTATTTAAAATTGAATCATATTATTCATTGACTAACACTTATCTCCGAAGGAAAGAACGAATCAAGGTTTCAAATTCCTTTTGCTTACGTTCAAAATGTGACTTTAATTAGGAGATTAATGAGGCAAAATCATCGATTTAGATTGAAATCCTTGAAATAGAGAAGATAAAAAGTCCCCTCTTAAAAACATAGTAACACATATGCCGACCTATTAGGTAAATTACAAAATGTGAACTTGACAAAATCAAATGTTCGACTATGTAAAGGAAGTGAACATGTAGAAAGCAACTGCCATTTGCCTTAGTCTGTACAAGCATTTTCTGGCGATAATGGTGGGTAGAACCCTTGTTTAATAGCTAACCAAAACTTCCACTTACATGGCTGTCGTTTATAGCTACTTATATTTAAATGCAAAATAAATTTTAATAGAGGAAAGTCCATAGAAACTGAAAATAAACAAACCCACTGACTTTTTCAACCATATGATAGTTTATTTAATGAAGCAACTAAAATATATACATTAACTTTTAAGCCGTTAAAATAATAAAATAATTTGTGCTTGGGTTGTATACATCCTAACTAGCTGTTTTATTGGTTTACCAAGAGCATATATTAAAATGTAATTAGATATAGGAAGATGTGGTGTGTGTGCCAATGAGACAACTCTCTATCCAAAAAAAACAATTTATAAAAGTAAACCATTATAATTGCATGTTTATTTTTATTAAAACAAGATCTAAATTTGTTTTAAAATTGTATTATATATTTGTTTTTAACGTAACCATTTGTCAGTTGTATCTTATCTATACATGACACGTGGATGCAGAAAAGATTGAATATACGCAAAGTTCAATCTTATTTACATCCAGCTGCTAACATATTTACTAGGCTTTTATCTTAGAACTTTTCATGTAGGCGGTATTTCTTTTTAGCTCACCTGGCCCAAAGGGCCAAGTGAGCTTTTCTCATCACTTGGCGTCCGGCGTCCGGCGTCCGTCGTCCGTCGTCGTCGTCGTCCGTCGTTAGTTTTTACAAAGATCTTCTCCTCTGAAACTACTGGGCTAATTTCAACCAAACTTGGTTACAATCATCATTCGGGTATCTAGTTTAAAAATTGTGTTCGGTGACCCCGCCAACCAACCAAGATGGCCGCCATGGCTAAAAATAGAACATGGGGGTAAAATGCAGTTTTTGGCTTATAACTCAAAAACCAAAGCATTTAGAGCAAATCTGACATGGGGTAAAATTGTTTATCAGGTCAAGATCTAACTGCTCTAAAATTTTCAGATGAATCGGACAACCCGTTGTTAGGTTGCTGCCCCTGAATTGGTAATTTTAAGAAAATTTTTGCTGTTTTTGGTTATTATCTTGAATATTATTATAGATAGAGATAAACTGTAAATAGAAAAAATGTTAAACAAAGTAAGATTTACAAATAAGTCAGCAGGTCCAAAATGGTCAGTTGACACCTTTAGGAGTTATTGCCCTTTAAAGTCAATTTTTAACCATTTTTCGTAAATCTTTGTTATCTTTTACAAAAATCTTCTCCTCTGAAACTACTGGGACAAATTTAACCAAATATGGCCAAAATCATAATTAGGGTATCTAGTTTAAAAATTGTGTCCGGTGACCCGCACAACCAACCAAGATGGCCGCCATGGCTAAAAATAGAACATAGGGGTAAAATGCAGTTTTTGGCTTATAACTCAAAAACCAAAGCAATTAGAGCAAATCTGACAAGGATAAAAGTTGTTTATTAGGTCAAGATCTAACTGTCCTGAAATTTTCAGATGAATCGGACAACCCTTTGTTAGGTTGCTGCCCCTGAATTGGTCATTTTAAGGAAATTTTTGCTATTTTTGGTTATTTTCTTGAATATTATTATAGATAGAGATAAACTGTAAATAAAAAAAATGTTTAGCAAAGTAAGATTTACAAATAAGTCAACAGGTCCAAAATGGTCAGTTGACCCCTTTAGGAGTTATTGTCCTTTATAGTCAATTTTTAACCATTTTTTTCGTAAATCTTAGCTATATTTTACAAAAATCTTCTCCTCTGAAACTACTGGGCCAAATAAAAGCAAATCTGGCCACAATCATCATTGGGGTATCTAGTTTAAAAATTGTGTCCAGTGACCCAGCCAACCAACCAAGATGGCCGCCATGGCTAAAAATAGAACATAGGGGTAAAATGCAGTTTTGGGCTTATAACTTAAAAACCAAAGCATTTAGAGCAAATCTGACAGTGGAAGAAATTGTTTATCAAGTCAAGATCTATCTGCTCTAAAATTTTCAGATGAATTGGACAACTGGTTGTTAGGTTGCTGCCCCTGAATTGGTAATTTTAAGGAAATTTTGCTGTTTTTTGTTATTATCTTGAATACTATTATAGATAGAGATAATCTGTAAACAGCAATAATGTTCAGAAAAGTAAGATTTACAAATAAGTCAACTTGACTGAAATGGTCAATTGACCCCCTAAGGAGTTATTGTCCTTTATAGTCAATTTTTTAAAATTTTCATAAAAGTTGTAAATTTTTACTAACATTTTCCACTGAAACTACTTGGCCAAGTTCATTATAGATAAAGATAATTGTAAGCAGCAAGAATGTTCAGTAAAGTAAGATGTACAAACACTTCACCATCACCAAAACACAATTTTTCATGAATCTATCTGCGTCCTTTGTTTAATATTCACATATACCAAGGTGAGCGACACAGGCTCTTTAGAGCCTCTAGTTGGTTATTATCTTGAATATTATAATAGATAGAGATAAAATGTAAACAGCAATAATGTTCAGCAAAGTAAGATCTACAAATAAGTCAAATGACCAAAATTGTCAAGTTATCCCTTAAGGACTTATTGCCCTTTATAGTCATTTTTTAACAATTTTCATAAATTTTTGTAAATTTTTGTAAATTTGTAGAACATATTTTCCACTGTAATTACCGGGCCAAGTTCATTATAGATAGAGATAACTGTAGCAAGAAGAATATCCAGTAAAGTAAGATCTACAAACACATCATGATCACCAAAACACAATTTTGTCATGAATTTATCTGTGTCCATTGTTTACTATGCACATAGACCAAGGTGAGCGACACAGGCTCTTGAGAGCCTCTAGTTTTTTACGATTGTTACCAGTGGATAATTGACCTAATGCTAACTATGCATGTTGTTTCGTGGTGCAATTGATAATTAACGATAATGATAACCCTTTAATGACATTTCTTACAAAAGAACATAATTGGACCATTGGTGGTGCAGCTATTATTATATCTTAATAGTTTTATTGACCTTGATGTGACACATTGATAATGGAGTCTTCAAGATCACGAGTGCTTTTTGGTTATTGTTTTAGATGAAAAATTAAAATTAGCTATACAACCAGGTTTGATCTACCATTTTCTTCATCAGAAAATGCCTGTATCAAGTCAGGAATATGACAGTTGTTATCCATTCGTTTGATGTTTTTGAGCTTTTGATTTTGCCATTTGACTACGGACTTCCTGTTTTTAATTTTCCTCGGAGTGCGGTATTTTGGTTATTTTGTTATTTTATGGTTGCATACTGCAATGGTGTATTAATAATAACTCATAAGACTTTCATGTTTTTCTCACAAGAAAAAACATGAAGTCAAACCTTCAATTTGTCATTTTCAAATTTGACATTTAATTTCGTTTTTCAATTAAAAAACGTCACAAATTAAATATTGATTGATTTAACTTACCTTCAATTTTTTATTTCTGTTAAGAATTATTCTAACCTAACAGAGAGATGCTGATAGTTTTACTTTATGAAAGGTTATTAATTCTCTCAACTAGAACTTTTGTTAGTATTCGATAAATTAATAAAATTTCAAAGGTATTTATCAACTCAATACCATTACTTGTAGTATTTTACATTTCACTATGGGAAAACCTAACAGAGAAATACTGATAGTTTGGCTTTATCAAAGACAATTATTCTCTGTACTATAACAAAATGTATTCAATAAAATAGTGAACTTTTAAAGGTATCCATGAACATGATCAACTCAATACAATTACAAGTAGTCTTTGAATTAAAATATTTAAAAATCGTTCTTACCTTGACAGAGAAACACTGATAGTTTTACTTTATCATAAAACAATTAATTCCCAGTCCTAGCACAGTTTTGTCTGACAGTAGTGAAGCTATCGTTACATACCAGTATTTTATTTCCGATATAATACATTTAGTTTGCGTGACTTTATATACATCCCACAGTGGTTAACACTTTAATAATAAAACAGTTTCGGTACGTACGTTATATTTGACTCTTGTTAATTAGATGATTTGTGGGTTTCCATACAATTAGTCTATGGTTTTGTTTGTGTTTAAAGCTCACTGGTTTCAATATTGATAATAACGTGACGGAAATCAGTAAAATTGACGACAATTCAGCAGAGAATATGAAATATGATAGGTTTTACATCTCTGAATAATTATGAAAATGCCTATGTCAATTGTACGAAAAATCTAGAGAGGATCATTTCCCGCCAAATTGACAATTCAGCAGAGAATCTAAATATGATAGGTTTTACATCTCTCAATAAGTAATAAAATGCCTATGTTAAATGTAGGAAAAATCTAGAGAGGATCATTTCCCGCCAAATTAACAATTCAGCAGAGAATAGGAAATACGATAGGTTTTACAATCATGAATAATTAAGATATTACATTGATTGTGTCCTGGGTATAGAGTTGCAATCAACATTAAATATTATGACTCTTTCAAATGCATTCAAGTTATACTCTCATTCTTGGAAGAGGGACAATTGAAAAATTGTAACAAAGCATTTTAAACTTTGAAAGAGGTAGGGTGAATTGCTCGTGAATCTAAATTACACTAGAATCATTTAAAATGATTTTCTTAACTTTGATTTTAAATGCATACTAGTTATATTCTAATTCTTAGAAGAGGGACAACTGAAAAAGTTTAACAGAGCATTTTAAACTTTGAAAGAGGTAGGGTGAATTTTTCGTGAATTTATGTTACACAAGAATCATCTCAAAAAGGTTTTCTTAAATTTAATTTCTTTTTCACTCGCCTTTTATATGCTTATTTTTTTTAAATTTCCTGTCACAAAACTTTTATAACTATTTACACCACTGTGAGTCGATGATTTATATTTTACTAGACTGATAAATGTATATGTTATTCAAAGTCTCATGCAAACAAGACAGGAAAAGGAAGTAGATTTCTGCGCAAATTTGGTGATTTAAAAATAGTCTAAATAAAAAAGTTAACGATTTTGAGTTCATTAGTATACTGGAAAATCGGGAAATTTTCCTGATTTTTTTTTCCTACCGTAATTAGGAACTTTTAGTAGACGTTTCGTCCCCGAGGTATCACCAGCCAAGTAGTCATCATTTTGGTGTTGACATGAATATCAATTATAAGGTTGTCTTTTTTTAATTTCCTGTTACAAAACTTTGAATTTCCGAAAAACGAAGGATTTTGTTATTCCAGAAATAGATTACCTAAGCAGTATTTGGCACAACTTTTTGGAATTTTGGGTCCTAAATGCTCTTCAACTTTGTACTTGTTTGGCTGTATAACTTTTTTTATCTGAGCATCACTGGTGATTCTGATGTAGACGAAAAACTAAGGATTTACCTATCCCAGGAAAATAGATTACCTTAGACGTAATCGGCTCAACCTTTAGGAAATTTCGGTGCTCAATGCTGTTCAAAAGAGGGACGAAAGATACCAAAGGGACAGTCAAACTCATAAATCTAAAACAAACTGACAACGCCATGGCTAAAAATGAAAAAGACAAACAGAAAAACAATAGTACACATGACACAACATAGACAACTAAAGAATAAACAACACGAACCCCACCAAAAACTTTGTACTTGTTTGGCTTTACAACTATTTTGATCTCAGCGTCACAGATGAGTATTTTGTAGACGAAACGCGCGTCTGGCATATTAAATTATAATCCTGGTACCTTTGAAAACTATTTCTGTATTTAGCTTTATCAGGAACGCCCAAAACCAAACATTTTAAAACCGAAGATAGATAAGTACCGAACATCGTTGAAGAGCTATATGTCAAAATTACCTAAAATAAATAATCAAATTCATCTAAGGTCAACTTTGCCTGAGGGAGTTGAAACCTTAGATTTATAATAATAATATATCTAAATTACCAATTAGGTTTGGGACGTCTACACATTGTTTAATTCCCAAGCACAATTATAAATAAAACATCCTATTACCAAGATTTAAATTATGTTATTTATATTTATTACCATTCTAAGTATAATTCATATCTACACAAAAGTGTTGAAAAATGAATTGGTGATATTCTCGTGAAGGTAGCTTACCCCAGAAGTGTAAACAGTTAATTGGTGAGACAAAAAGCATTTCATTGAATAACCTGAGTTGCTAGAGGTTGATAAGTATTTATTTAAACAATTCAGTATATATGATGAAATGATGCATATAGTGTATGGTGTGTTTTTTATACTTATTTTCTCATTTCACTCTTTTTAACTAAAAATAAATCATTTATCATATGCTTTTATTTTTCTTTCGTCTCCATAATACCAACCACATAAAAATAAAACGTATACGTGTCAAATATTTTCATTGAAATTATGTCTGTATTAATGAGACAAACACCATTATAGGGACCATCCTCAAAATTTATTATACACATAAAACACAAGACAAATTTCCAAATTAGTTTTCACCTTAAATGATTACACATAACATCAGTTCATTCAAATAACATACATTCTACAAGATACGCGCTTAATTGATAAATAATCTCTATGTATATAATGCATGAACTGTTATACTGATAATAAATATTCCTATACACAAAAACGTACTACTCGTTGGATGGTCTCTGCCGTTATCGATAACTTTACTGGAGCACGCATGACTTTAAATACTAACGGAACTGCTTACTCATTTGTTATTACATTTAGCCCGCTTCGTATATGAAAATTACACGCCTGTCGTACATACATATACTGTCCTGTCCGTAATGTATTTAGGAGAATTAGATATAACGTGGGCAGATGTAAGAAAGTGGAACAGCGTATTCTAAGTCAACAGGTCAAATGTCATTATCATTGCAAATATGATTTTACGGTAGTTTCACAATTAAAAAAGGGTATTAATTTAAATCCAAAGAAAAATATACAATGTAGTACATGTTTTAATCGTCCTTCCAACATGTCTATGCACCCTTATATTTAGAACTCTTGACATAAAATGTCTTTACTAACCATAAGTTGACAACTTTAAAAAAAAAAAAAAAAAAAAAAAAAAAAGGCATCAGTACGTAGTCTAAAAATCTTCAAAAACAGAAATTCTGTGTTCACGTATTTCCTTATAACCTTTTTAAACGTTCTCTGTTTAAAGACATTTTCCATATTCTAAATAATTTAAGGCAACATTTCGTTGCAAAATAATTCATTTCTAAAACTTGGCTGTTATGTCAAAGTATAAACACAATAATCATCTAAGACGCCTTCTTCTTATTTCTTATCCTCTCTCGGGTGAACAATTGCTTCCGAAAAGCCATTAGTCATTACCGTTACATTCACTATTATGAGTGGTTCGATGTAAATCAGAAACAAGAGGAGCGATATGTGCAGTATTAATCACATATACATTTATTTAAACGCACTATCTTTATCTACATATCTACAGGTCTGATGTACGGTAGCAATTTGAATTAGGTTTACACCTGTTTGTATGTGATTGAAACAGATTAGTCTTCTGTAGAGGAAACGCGCTTCTAGAATAAAATACAAAATGTCAATCTTGAGTTTATTGACCGATAATGTATCGACCTATTAACTCAAAATGACTCTTAGTCATTTTACTGACCATTCGGTGCTTCGCATACTTTTATTACGCCTTTTTAAATTACAATGCTATTTTTTGACAAATGGCACTCCAAGAGATGTTCAACCAATAGAAAAGACAACCATTACAACAACCACCAGTTATGATAATCTAGGGTTCTTTTTTCGGGAACCAGATGCTGCTCTACATGTGGAACCGGTCGTGTTGATAATGTTAGTAGTAACTCGGTGATAAGTATAATATTTGGTAGGTCCCATTCGGGGGCTACGATTGTAGTTCCAACAGTAGAAACATATTCATTGTGATATGTCAAACAAATATTAAGTAATAGTCAGCTAACTCATGATGGCGTCTGTAATGTTTGCAAATGAGTGATTTAATCTTCATCACTTGAAACTCTTAATTGATCACTGGGGTAAAGCTGATAACCGTAACTGCATTCACGGTCATCCCAGGATGTCGGATGAAAAATAAGGTCAGTATCTGTATTGTGTGATACAGTTTTTCTATATCATTTTCTTTACAAAGTATACATTGCTACGATGTAAATTTATAAAAGATTCACACAGAAATCACAAATTACTACGAAAAATGTTCAGGAAACGCGAAATTCAATTTGAAAAAATCGCTAAGATGTCCGTAAATCATTATCAAAATATTTTCAAGATGACCGTAACATAAAACAAGGATGACCGTGATTGGTAAACAGATGACCGTAACTTGTAAAAGATGATCGTAATTTGTAAAGAATGACTGTAATTTATAAAGGATGATCGTAACTTTTAAATGTCCCTCAATTCTAAGAATATCCGTATTTGTATTCTAGCTTTTTGTTGTGTTTGTCTCAATAGGGCTTAGTTAGCGGATATAAACATGTTTCATCAATTTATTTTTAACTATTTTCCATATTTTGAGTTCATGACAATGATTGTTAATTGCAAATTTCTCGTAAACAATGAAATATTTATTGATAACGACTTTAAAATTTTAATACAAATTGACAGAGATACGACGAAAAGTTGAAGAAACAAGAATGTGTCCCTCTGAGGTGTCTCTAGTACATGCCTCATCTACACTATAATTTTCTATGTTCAGTGGACCGTTAAAATGGGAAAAAACTGTAATTTGGCATTATGATTAGAAAGATCATATCGTAGAAACATGCATATATATGTGTACTAAGTTTCCAGTTGATTGGACTTCAACGTCATTAAAAACTTTCTCGACCAAAAACTTTAACCTGAGGTGGGACAGATGGACGAACGAGCAGACGGACAGACGAACAAACGAACGGACGCACAGACCAGAAAACATAATGCTCATGAATGGAGCATAAAAAACACTAATCAAACATATGAATATCCAGTAATCGAGCCTGTGTGTATGGTTCCAGAGGAAGCAGATTAAAATCTTAGTTTGTATATGAATAACATTGCTGTATATACAAATTGACAAGGTTCCCCTCAGTGGTGAACCCAAGGGTTGGAACCCCCTTTTTATTTACTGATCAGTGCATTTGAATGGGGACACATAGTTTGAACCCCCTTTACCCTGGGTTGGGACCCCCCTTTTTTGAAAATGGCTTAATCCGCCCCTGCCACTTGTGATACGCTATACGCACAAGACTATTTTAAGGATCTATTTTGCTGGAGCTGGCCTTCACTAGTTTGGTCGTAGTATTTTAAAAACAGGTTCTGTTATTTTACTTGTAAGACAAAATAGAAGACAAATCAAAGACGATATAATGTCAATGGGTGTACATCCATTGGCATTTTAAAAAAAGTGCATTTATTATATGTCATTAAAAGGAATTCCAGAAGAAAAAAAATCTTTTGGCTTTGAGTTGGAGGCTGTGCAGCACACTTTTTTTTTTATTATACTTGTAAGGTGTCATTTAATCGCGCTTTTGTAGCATGTTTTCCCCACTTTTTCATGTGCATGTCTTGTTGTATGAGCATTTTAAAAATTATACCCTCTACCGTAAAAAAAAGATATATATGGTGAACTTTGTATTTAAAGCACGTCTTATTTTCTCCTACCTATAGGATAATACTCTCATATAAATACGTTTTATATCAACACCATTAATCATTTGATACAAAAATAGTAGTTATACAAATACGGATATTTCTAAGAATTGACGACCATCCTTTAAAAGTTACGGTCATTATTTAGAAATTATGGTCATCCTTTACAAATTACGGTCATCTTTTAACCAATTACGGTCACCCTTGTTATGAATTGCTGATTCTGTTACGGTCATCTCGATTGTGATTTACGGTCATCTTGGCGATTTTTTTAAATTGAATTTCCTGTTTCATGCACATTTCTCGGAAGTAATTTGTGATTTCCGTGTGAATCTTTTATAAATTTACATCGTATCAATGTCTCCTTTGTAAAGAAAATGATATAGAAACACTGTAACAGACAATACAGATACTGACCTATTTTTTTATCCGACATCTTGGGATGACCGTGAATGCAGTTACGGTCATCAGCTTTACCCCAGTGGTTGATAGCTTCCTTGAATATCAAAAATTGAAAACAACACGTTTAATAATTTCTTGCGTCCGAAGCTCTTTTATGAATTTACCTTCACCAGGAACGCTCAAACGCAAACATTTAACTTGTAGAACAGATCTAAACCGCGTAATAACGATATAAAAGTTAATAAAGAACAAATCAGAGGTACTGGCCAGACAAAACTATATTAGACAGATTTTTTTCATTCGTTTGATGTGTTTGTCCTTTTGGTGTTGCCATGTCATAAGGGACTCTTCGCCATGAATTTTCGTATCAATTCGGTATTTTTGGTATTTTACTTTTTTATGCAATAGCATGAATATATCATTTTCTAAATGTTTTTATAATTTATAACACAAAATTGATATATTTCAATTAGTTGTGCATATTCATGGTTCTCGTTAACATGTATAATTGAGGGAAGTGAATGTTACTTACTATCAATGGAAAATAATAAAGCAGATAAATTTCAATATTGGACTTTTGATCTTAAAATGAAAGCAGTTAAAACTTTAAGCTGAATTCAGCTATTCATAAATAGCACGTCTTCTAATTGGCTGTAAGTTTCTTGTATATCCTCTAATAAACAAAGTTTTTACATGTAACGTGACATCATCAACTATTTTCATCATCTAGTCATTAAGGATGGAATTAAGAATTTGATTATAACGAATGACTGTAATGTTGTTTTCTATCTATCCTAAATAACCTCAAAATGTAGTGCACACTTTTGATTAATCAGCTAAGCAGGTTATTCAGTGTATTATGGTATTTCCTCATAGACAGAAACAGTATTACAAGCATTCCGTAAATTGAATTTTGCTGTTACCCTTATTCGCTGTTTGTATGGTTTTCTTTATAGAAATTTGAGATTGGCATCTTCGTCATGTCAATTGTTTATTGACTAAATCTGATACTCGTCTAAAATGTATATATATGTGATAATTTATAGATAAGGAAATTGCTTTTTATGATTCCAGTATTTACGACTTTGAAAGGATTCATGACATTTTTTGAATGATGCGTAGACGTATGCGTAGACGGTATGTTTTACAATTATTACTCTTAATCCCTTCCTCAGACATGACACATAATTATTGTTATGAAAAGTCAATAAATCTACATAACTTTATTACAATGACAAAATAAGATATACTGTAAATTGGGGATCACATACAGAACATCAGATGTGATCCAAGTTTTTATTAACCAAGTTATACATGTTATTAGATCACAGTCGGGCATTGTTCTTATTAATCAAAAGGGGATTTTGATAGAAAAAAATCAAAGTTAGAAATACAATAATTTTGTAGTAATTAAGATTATTTATATATATGTTATAACAGATAGTTAAAATTAAGTATGAACATTTATCATATACTTAGACTAAATAACTTATAAATTTTACTGTATAATAATAGCATTAAATTGACATAAATTCCATATTTTTCGAATTGGTGCTTAGCGGGCTGATATGAAAAGTTTATCACATGCTTCGATTGTTATCACATGCCTTTCCGTAACGTTATCGCATGGCATTCCGGTGATACTGGGCATATTCCCGAAAATACACCTCAATCCAACGTTTTCAGTGAAAAACATTACAAAGTAGTGTACAAAACAATTATTTGGATACTGAAAAGTATATTGTGTAAAATATTAATAAAAAATTAAAAAAAAACCAAAACATAAAAACCAAACAAATTATTAAATAAATGCATTTTTAAAAGTTTCAAACATAATTTAGAAAGTTACTTTGAAAAAGTTGACTTTTCCAAACAGTATTCATTAAGTATATTGTTGAATTATTTTGTTTGCCTATTCTTCCATATTAAAATGCTTTTCTTCTCTGTTGAGGCATATGATAGAAAGATTCATATCGAATGTACTAAATTTGGGGTCCGACGTCCGTGAACTTTTCACTCTTTGGACTTCTATTTGAGAACCACGTAAAAGGGTCAATATATGAATTTGTTATTTTTCTCCATTGTTGAAGCATATGATAAAAAAATCATAACATGTCATTTTTCATATCGCATGTATTATCAGCCCTCGGTCAATATCAGCCCTCGAGCCATGCGGCTCTTGTGCTGATATTGAACCTAGGGCTGATAATACATGCGATATGAAAAATGCCATGTAATAATCTGATATTATTGCATAGCAATATAATATTTCTCACAGAAAGTAACCAAAAGTTAGCGTGCAATAGATATAGATTATAACACGGCATTTTTCATATCAGACCCCTTATCAGCCCTAGGTCATGATATCAGCCCGAGAGCCGACAGGCTCAAGGAATGATTTTGACCATGGGCTGATAAGGAGTCTCATATGAAAAATAACATGTTATGTTCTTTTTATCATATACCTCAACAGAAGACATACAGACAAAAACTATTTTTAAAACATTGTAAAAAATGCTTTTGTTTTTTTATATTTGTTTCGCATTTTTCATTAAATAATTTCCGGAATTTGCCGAATGACGTCGAAATGTCATCTGATAACGTTACAGCAAAGCATGCGATAATAACCGGAAGCAGTTGATATGAAACGAAAACAGTTGATATAAACCGGAAGCAGTTGATAACAAAAGTCATACCACACGGCTAAGGCAGTTCTTCAAATTTAATGAATAAATATATGTACAAACTAGAACACACCCGTGACTGGATTAAAGTATATTACATGCGTAAGCCTTATTTTAGTATTGTTATTGTCATCTGATAAAGTCATGCCGATTATAAGGTACACAGTTTTCTCTGCTTTCAAATATTTTTGTTTGAACCCGTCGACCTGGAACGGATCAATTATTTGTAATATTAATTATTTGGAAATTAAAATAAAAGGTCCTGGAATGGAGTATTTTTTAATCAACAGCATTGTCCTATATTAGTTATAAACAAAGTTGAATTTTTTTATTCGCTGTTTAACGTCATGCCCGCTAACAAATTGAAAACTGTACCTAAAAGTATACGCCTTATTTTAAGTCCAGATTTTTAGTATTCGTATTGTTTTCTTAGAAAGTATTACTGATTAAAATACTACAATAGGGAACAATTTGACAATGATTAAATTTAGTAGTGTCAACACTGTGATTATGACCCGTGTATATAGCAAAATCCGAAATACAGCGTTTGGTGTGCGCCTGTCAGATGCGGAACGTACAGATAAGGTAATAGGTAACAGGTGAATATACTATTGGTATCGGTATCGGATTCGACCCGGAACTTGTTAATTATTTGCAATATTAATTATGTGGAAAACAAAAGGGTCTGTAGTGGTGTAATTTTTAATCTACATCATTGTCCTATATTAGCTATATATAAAGTTGAATTCTTTGATTTGTCGTTTTTACCCCTTTACGGCTTACAAATTGGACCTCGTTATTTTAGTATTATAGATGAGTTTTATTATGGGGTACAATTAAACCATTATTTTCTATAAGTATATGTTAAATTCAAATATTGCGCTAGTGCAATAAATCTTCAAAATTCATGACGTCATCAACGACAAAATCTTAGTTTAAACCAACTTTTAATTTCAAATATTATATTGCTAGACAATAAAAGCAAGCTCGTGCAATATAAAATTCTACTCGGGACAATATTCCCCAAAATTAATGCAATAACCCTATAATATTGTACATGACACTGTTGCATGCACTATTATAAACATTGCGGTTTGGCAGTACACCAGTGTATACATCCGTATTAAAAACGAACTTTATTCAAAAGATAAAGTACTTTCACCTCCTTATCAATAACTGTCAAAAGTGAATGTCTTAACTAACTAAGAACATTTAATATGACATTGATTCATGCACTGTTAATTATATAATAACGTTCCTGTTTGATACCTATTGAAAGTTTATCAACAATTTTACAATTTTAATAACGGAGATTTGGTACTTTCAGTTTATTATCAGTACATGTATAAGCCACAACAATTTAATATTACGTAGGTGGGTATTTATCGATTATGCTATCTGTTAAACGAAATAAATGACTGAATCTTTTAGTGTTTTCTTTGTACCTTGTTGTTCTATTGGCCGAGATCATAGGAATTTTTTTTTAGTGCAAGTTACCTTATTGTACCTTATCACGTATTCGTTCGTCTCTCCTAAGTATGCTGTTTCGTCAATGGTCTTTGTTTATTTCTAATGTGTGTTTGTCCTTTGATGGATTTTTTTTAATTAATTACAGATATACATGGTAGTTTATTTTGATTTCATTTATACCTTGTCTAGGTAAGAAGGCAAAGTGGTAAACCTTTGAATGACTCGAATAATACTTTAAAACATGATCCATTGACATTAGTGTACTTAATTGTTATATTTAGAGGGAGCACGCTTCAATTCTTTCTATTAATGTTTGTATAGGTGTAAATAAATCATTAATATTTATATTACACGTGTACTTGTACATGATTATATAGGTCTTTTTTAGTCACTTTCACATTTGAAAACACTAGACATGCATTTTTCTCATTTGCCTGAAATGTTAGACTGTGGTTGATTTTTGTTCATCCAGTCCAATAGGTCACGCACGATGATGTAATGCGTATCATGTATTTTATTAATAAAACAAAAGTTATTAACCAAAATTTAAATCTTGTAGATTTATAAACATCATGGTAAAGAAATAAAACTGAAAGAATCTAAACAAGAGAGAAATTCTAAACAGTGTTAAAAGTAAAATAACGAAACATATCACAGGAAAATACAAATCAGAAAATTCTTCATCAAACGGCAACATCAAAAGCTCAAACACATCAAGCGATAGGAAGGATTTTGTCATATTCCTGATTTGGTACACAATTTCCTTATGAGAAAACGGTGGATTAAACCTGGTTGTATAGCTCTCTTTAAAACGTCTAATTTGTATGACAGTCGCATAAAATTTCATTATATTTACAACAATGTTAAAAAACAAACAGACAAAAAAGGGGAAAATATCACAAATAGGGGTACAGTATCTGTGATTGTGTTATAATCTCAATTACTAGAACAAAGAAAAACAAAATGACACATAGACAAAGCAAATAAGCAAAAATGAAAAATTAGACGAAAATTACTAAAAAAAAAAAAACTATATACATTGGCGGTATGCATAAGTATCCAGTCTTGTCAAATTACCTGAGATCACCCCTAGTTTTTGGTGGGGTTCGTGTTGTTTATTCTTTAGTTTTCTATGTTGTGTCATGTGTACTATTGTTTTTCTGTTTGTCTTTTTTATTTTTAGCCATGGCGTTGTCAGTTTGTTTTAGATTTATGAGTTTGACTGTCCCTTTGGTATCTTTCGTCCCTCTCTCTTATATTACCAAACATGGACTAAACAGAAAGATTAAAATGTAATACTTGCAATCAGATCTTAAGAAATTTATTGTGAAAGAGGGATAAAAGATAACAGAGGGATAGTCAAACTCATAGATTGAAAATAATCTGACAACGCCATAGCTGAAAATAAAAAGACAAACAGACAAATAATAGTACAGAAGACACAACATAGATTACTAAAGACTAAGCAACACGAACCCAAACAAAAACTGTGAATTTTGATCGGTCTACGCTTAACATTATAAGTCGTATTTCAAAATGTTATTAAGTGCAGCACTCTGCAAAATCTGTGGATGAAAGAGTCGACCATATCACTTATAATTTATTATACTCTCTAGGGTAAACACATGATACCGGAAATGTATCAGACAATACCAATACGTTAAATATCATACTTCGTTCTTTAGACTAGGTCAACTGGAAGTAAGTGGGATCCAATGTTTTCTTCGAAGTGATAAACTTCATATGCACTTTAATTCAATCTCGTACCGATATTATATGTGTGGTTTTACTTTTTATAAGCAGAAAAAGAATATTGTTGAAAGTTTAGTTCTCCTATTCATGGACAGATATATAAATATATTTTTTATAAAAAAAACAAAGGGTTATGAATAGCATGTCATATTTTATACTAAAAACGACTAACAAGCAATAGCCTTAGAGTGTTGAGAGTGAAAGTCAATTTTAAAAAATTCCAGTGGCTCCCAAACTATATCTTAGTATGTTTATACTAGCCCTTCGATGCCCTTGAGTTGTGTTGTGTGTACTATTATTTGACAGTTTCTTTTTTTTAAAGCCATGAAGTTGTCAGTTAATTTTTGAACTATGAGTTTGAATGTCCCTCTGTTATCTTGCACCTCTCGTCTCTAAACCAGGGTTCAAAAACAATGTGCTTTTTTTGTTTGTTTACTATAGTTAGTGGTCGTCTTGCTTAAGGTAAAATTGTTTGCGCATGTACTTATTTTTTGTGGTGGTTGGATACCCCCCGCCCCCGAACATGGAGTCTTTTCCATAGTCGAAGGGGATAAGTTGTTAACAGGTAAAACTGGTTCAACCCTATCAAATTATCAGTTCAGTTAACTTGATCGATGTTATTATAAGTTATCTACGTTCATATCCGTAGATATGGATATTTTAACACCATGAAGTACCCCAGTACACCATGAGGCGTAGCCGAAGGGTGTACAGGGTACTGAAGGGTGTTAAAATATCCATATCTACGGATATGAACGTAGATAACGAATTTATACCCGGTCTTAGTCCGAATCGGGCGTGTTTTACGGAAATTCGGGTACAAAGTGTAACACGAAAACAACGTTTTTTTCTTTATCTAAAAAAGTTTTATTGAAATTTGGAAATTTACATATTTTTTACGGGGTGCATAGCTAGGTCAGTAGTCCCATTCCTTGAAAATGTGGCAGTCAAGTGATGCATTTAATGAAATGAGTGTAAATAATCGGCATAAATAGGACAAAATCGTTAATGAATTAAATATTTAATTACAAACATCATGGATAATATACAGAATTCAATATTTCACAAGGAGCAATCATGGAACTAAGGAAAACTAGCGTGAAGTTCCCGGGATAATGGTTAGCAACGTCCGGGGATATGGGTTAGCAACACCCAGGGGCTATGGGTTTTGTAACGACGTGCGTTAACCAATCAAAATCCTAGATATATACTAAGACGGGGATAATTGTTGTTGTTGTCTTTGGGAGAATATATTTTTTTTCGGGAGTTGATGGTTGATGTGGTCTATTTTACTGTGGGGTACTTTGTTGATTTCTGTTCATTTCCTCTATATTATACATCTTAAGCCTAACTGTCTTCTATTTTATTTTCATGTGCTTTACACATTTTCCCAAATTGTCATTTTAACTTTGCAAAATGTACAATTGATCAAGGTTATCGCTTTACCTCTAATTATGTTGGATTAAATGTGTTGACTGGATAAGAGTCTTTTGCTCTGCATACGTCGCCTACTACGCCCATCCACACTCAGTCAATTTGTATCATGCTCAACTCATCCGATTTATGTAATAGTTGTAAATCTCATGTGTTGTATAAAAATCATTTTAGATATTGCACATATAAAGTCAATTCTTTACTTGCTTTTAACATTTTGCATGCCAGATCATGGCAGATGTTCATGCATATTGTAAATCTCTGCTTAAAGCTTTTAACTTTAAATATTGGCATATATGAGTACAAATGGAGAGATTTCTTTCCAGCAAGACCTCATGATTAATCTAATTTAATTAAAAATATGAAATGTTAAAATAACTTAATATATAGCAATTTAATGAAAAGGGTATGGTAATATACAAAATAAAATGGACAGCCTCTCTTGACAACAGTTTCACATTCTTTTATATGATGAAAAGACAGTGAGTTTCTTAACGCAGAATTTTTTTAATTTCTTCATTTAGTCATCCATTTATTTAACAACATGATCTACCATAAACATCTCTTCAGAAAAAAATCTAGAAAAGGGGTCAACATGGTCAAATTATATTGCATTAAAACAATGTTGATTTAAAGAATAAGTTTTTCCTGTACATTGTATGTAATTGAAAAAAATCTTTCTTTTAAATTTGAAGTTTTTTCCTGTACATTGTATGTAATTGAAAAAAAATCTTTCTTTTAAATTTGAAGTTAATGTGTGTCCCTGAGTTACAAAAAGTGCCTAGTTTCTTCCCAACAAACATTTCAAGTAATGGTGGATGGCATATCTGTTAATGTTTTTCTTTATTTGAAGAATTTGGCGTTAACATGGTTAATGACAGATCTTTTGTTCTTCACCACTAATGATATAGAACTTGGAATATCTAGATGTGTTGTGTTGTGTTAATATTGTTATCGAGTATATATAACTTTCTCAAAAGTTTAGTACAATACCTTACATCTCTTTTTTCATATGTAAATGTGTGACAACTATCCACCTCCCCCCCAAATCTTTGACCAAAAGGCAGTTACATGTAGATGTATTTTAGTCTTGAAAAGGTGCTTCGAACAGTTATGACTATAATTAAATTAAACTAGCCATTTGCATATGTTATCTAGGATTTTCTTATTCTAAATCACTGACATAAGGCTGAATTAAAAATTACCTGATCATTGGTTGTTCAAACAAACGAGACCATACTCGATAGCTGATCATTCTGATTATCTGTCCAAGTACAAAACTATGCTAACAAGAAAATGCACATGAGCATATAGAAAGTATTTGAAAAGTTTCAGATTGTTTGAGGTCTAAGGTAGTTTTTATCCTGTTCAATGAGGCTCTTGGATTTAGGGGAAAGAAACACTTTTATCATGTTTAAATCACGACAAACAAAAGTCACTATACATGGTGTTACTTCGTCCCTTATAGTCCATATACAATGACAGAATATATAATGTACCATTATAAATTTATCATACATTTCTTCTTCTTTGGAGTGGAATATAAAAAGCAAAGGACATAACTACCTGCTTCTTATCTATTGTATTTGTGTTTTGGGAGGGGTTTACTGTTACATGTATAAACTTCCATTTGTGACCACCTCCTGCATGTCCTGCGGATGGTTTCAAAAGTTACCCGTGCTTGTGGTTTTTCAAGTTTCATAACTCCTCAAATCTCTATTCTATAATTCATGTATAAAGGAAACAAAAAATATCAATTTTCGAGGCATTTATAAATACCAGTGTGCGGGAAAACATTCACGGAACGGATTTTGATTAAAGTACAGTGAGTACTGCAAAAAAGTCGTTAGTTAAGATCAAATGTGAACACATTTTACAATTGCGATGTATACCAAAACAGACATGGTAAGAAATTTTGATAGATTTCTCCAGCCTACAGGTGAAAAGGAAATAGGATAAGAAAACAATAAAATAATTTACTAAATAGTTTTATCATGACTACGCACGATAATCATGTGTTTTGATTAACCCATGATTCTCATGCGTAAATTTATTCCATGTAATACGCACGTAGCTCTATACGCATAATTTTCGTGCGGGAATCATGCGAAAATCATGCGTAAATTTACGCACGGTTATTGGATGTAGCTCGATTTGGGCGTTTTCCGTGCGAAAAATACGCATGATTTACGCATGATTTTCGCACGATTATCATGTGTGGCACATTTACTTGTGTAGTTTAAACGTGTAACTAGATCGATGAAATCCTATAGTTTCGACATTAACACGAATTTATATCATTTAAACAAATAGAAATTGCTCAATGTTCCCAAAATAAACATATTGTGTCTAAGTACCTATTGTGGATATTAATGACACTAATGATACAGAAATAAGGTAACATATCGATGATATATCAATGTTTGACGCAGAAAAAGATGAAACGATATCATAAATTGATATTTTGAAATATACTAGTCAACAAAAGAAACGATACACGACTTTGGATTAAAATTTATCAAAAGGTTTAAAACATAAAACAAAATAAGATACACTATTTCAAAAAGCTTTCATTTGCAATGTATGCACATATGATAATGAACATCAGAACCTGATGGAACGTAACTAAATTCTGTGCAAACGATCATAGGAAAGTTGGATAAAAATCGACACACAATTTTCTAATTACTAAATGAATTTTCAAATGTGTTTAAAAATATTCAATATGCTTATCAAGTCATTTTCATGTTGTAACTAATGGATTGAAATATTGGTTTTTTTAAATTTTTGGTAAAAAATGTGTTTTTCGAAATCTCAAAAAAGGCAAAAAAAATTTATTTTATTTTTGTCTCAAATCAATGCTTTAGATATAAAAACAACACACTGTAAATTTGGAACCTTTCGAATGAGTTTTAAAATTGTTACCGTTTTTTTTTTAATTTCACTTTACATTCTGTCTATGGTAAATCAATAGATTATGTATACATTTTATCGATTTCTTGTGGGGCCGAACTTTGCTTTACAAATAAAAGAAGAAACTGTATGATTTTTAGAAAAAGAATTGATGGCAAACATTGTCTTTATCTTTAAATGAGAGATTGACATCATCAGTTGGAATTTCTGTTTTTAAAATTGTCGTTTTATGTATATTTTATCCAAACAATTTTTTTCGCCAAATGAAGTCATGAAAGCAAAAATGTTTTTTTTTTTCAAAACGGATTTATATTTCCATGGTCATAAAGTATTACTACCTTCAATATTGGTCCTATAAACGGAAAACTCTATCTTCAACTTGAAAAAAAAGTCGTGTATCGTTTCTTTTGTTGACTATAGATATAGGAAGATGTGGTGTGAGTGCCAGTGAGACAACTCTCCATACAAATAACAATTTAAAAAAATTTAAAAAGTAAACCATTATAGGTTAAAGTACGGCCTTCAACACGGAGCCTTGGCTCACACCGAACAACAAGCTATAAAGGGCCCCAAAATTACTAGTGTAAAACCATTCAAACGGGAAAACCAACGGTCTAATCTATATAAACAAAACGAGAAACGAGAAACACGTATATATTACATAAACAAACGACAACTACTGTACATCAGATTCCTGACTTAGAACAGGTGCATTGCAGCGGGATTAAACGTTTTAATGGATCCAAACCTTCTCCCTTTTTCTGAAACAATAGCATAACATCACAACAAAGAAAAACATACGATAAAATATCAATTGGCAGACTTAACTCAATCAAAAAAGTATATATAACATTTGATTTCATGAACTGAAAGATCGAAATTTAAATTTAGAAAACTTATATTGCAAAGTATACTGTTTGAACCAGATCACTTTTAAAACCATTGTTGAAACAATTTTGCCGCACTTTTGCGCCTGTTCCAAGTCAGGAGCTTCTTTCATTTGTTAGTCTTATATGGTTTTTAATTTTAGTTTCTTATGGTGTATAATTCGGAGTTTGGTATGACGTCCATTATCACTGAACTTATATAGATATTTGTTAAGGGGCCAATTGAAGGACGCCTCTGGGTGCTGGAGTGTCTCGCTGTATTGAAGACATATTCGTGTCCTTCTGCTGTTGTCTGTTCTATGGTCGGGTTATTGTCTCTCCTGGAAATTCCCCACACACATTTTCAATTTTAGTCTTTCACGTGCTTCAAACCAAGAGTTTATAAAGTGTTATTTTCATTCATTAAAATGCTACTACATATCAGAACTTATAAGTAAAATCTATAAACACGACAAAAAAGTGCAAAAATTAATGTAACTACCAAAGAAGGGATGCCAGAATACGATTCCTTTTTTTGACATTATATACTAGCCAAAGCGCTAGTTTCAGATGTAAAATACCTTTTCAAAGTAACTCCAGTAAATTTGTTAATATTATTGCTATGTAAGTTTCTAAGTTAGCACTTTTCATACATTCCTCATATAGGAACTAAAGGCATTTTCTATTTAATGGTCTATGATTTCTTGATTTATTTTTATTAACGCATTTCTAACTGTCTGTTGTTGCTGACATTTGTTCATTGTCAACACGTTTCCTGAAATTGACAAGATAGCAAACAACAATTCAGGAACTGTAATTTCCAAAACAATAAGTGTTACACACATAAAAAAAACATTGTTTTATTTCCAAAATAGAAAAATTGGATTCAAAAATGGTGATGATTAGATGGTTGTTACTGTATTTTGAACGTTTTTATGTGATCAGCAATAATTTCCAAGCACGAAACTGAATATCAGATAAACAAAATTGTTTTGCACCTTGATTCTCAGTATACTAATCCCAAACGCAAATGCAATACGAACTGAAATACAATAAACAATGAACTAAGATTATACCGATTCTAAGAAAAGTCTTCAATCGACTTTTCTAATCTATTTGTTACTATATTGGCTTATTTAATGGTTGATGTATCAATTTAAATTATGCCTGATCAGCAAACCCATTTGTGTTGCAATATATTGTAAAACTTTTAATTCCATATGGTATATTACAAATTGCTCAGGAGTGTTTATTTTAACTTAACAAAACATTATTGTTTAATTTGGCCTTGTGTTGTATTAATGTAGTTCATATTTGTTTTCTGCATTTACATGAATTAACTATTCTTGATAATATCCATATTTTCTATCATTTCGTGATATAAATATTAATTTTTCAAATGAAATCATCTAGACAACAGCATAATGAAGTATAAAATTAGTTACCATTGGTGTTGTTGCATAAATATCAATTTAAATATTAGATGACTATCAAAAATTATAACTCAAAGAATGTCAACTAAGTTCAGTGGTTGTCGTTTGTGTATGTGTTACATATTTGTTTTTCGTTAATTTTTTTACATAAATAAGGCCGTTAGTTTTCTCGTTTGAATTGTTTTACATTGTCTTATCGGGGCCTATTATAGCTGACTATGCGGTATGGGCTTTGCTCATTGTTGAAGGCCGTACGGTGACCTATAGTTGTTAATGTCTGTGTCATTTTGGTCTTTTTTGATAGTTGTCTCATTGGCAATCATACTTCTTCTTCTTCTTCTTCTCCAGACTGCATGTATATTATCCCACGAAAAACTTTGCGCAGTGTGACTATCGGACAACACATAATTATTTCTCTTGGCTATTTACAATTAAAATATTCTCTTTATATATACAGTTAAAACTCTGACCAAAAGGGAAAGAAAAAAATGTAAAATCATAATCTGGAAATTAAAGATTTTGAATATGAGTTCTATGTTGCTCAAGCAAACAAAATAGGTTAAACATTCATAATTAATAAATGGTCATAACAGAAGGAGTATGATAGGATGGGAGTCAATATGAAAAGCAAAATGAATATTTTGCAAAAAATAGCGTTCCAACTACATCAATCAAAATCAAATATTTTTGGATATACATATTGGCGAAAGCTGTTTTAAAAATCCAGTGTTCCAAGAGGTGAAGTTGATTCCTTCGTAAATCTTCCGATTTGGTTATAAAACAGAATATGTGGTATGACTGCCAATGTGACAACTCTCCACAAAAGACCAAAATGACAAATTAACAACTATTGTCATATTTATCTGAACTTGAACTGTGAGCGAACTTTTCACCCGCCATCTTTGTTTACAAACAAATTTTTTATTTATCACGGAACCATAAAAAAGTGATTATGGTACATTAAATTAATTAGCTGGTAAACCTTCCCCAATATATCGCTTTGTACAGAAACTAACAAAAGAAACAACTGTCAACTAGCAAATGTCAAACTCTAAACTGGTAAAATTCCTGAACAACACCAAGGAACAGCCAACTACCCAAATGAAATATACACCTGTAGTATTTTCGGACAGTAAAGGAAATTGGCTCAAAAACCACGTAAATAGATCACACTCAGTAGATAAAGAAATTATCTGGTGGTGTAAGAGTGGCGCCAAAATAGCTGACAGACTTAAATGGCTACAAACAACCCTAAATATTAAAACTAGAGAATTAGGAGCTATATGGATATATGTCTGGCTAGGCACTTGCGACCTAACATCTTATAACAAGAAATATATTTCAATCAACACCTACACTGATGAAACTAGATCATCTGATAGATTACTACAATAAAATTATTGAATTAGTCCAACAATACGATAGCTGCAAAATAACAATACTTGAAACACCAGTATACTCAATCTACCACTGGAACTGCCATCGTAAACACAAAACACCTGAAGAATTTAAAGAACAGGACAATATACTTACAGATCAAGTCATCAGATTAAACTTCAAAATCAAAGAACTAAATACCAACATAAATAGTCACTCTCCAAAATTTTCAAACGATTTACAGACAAAATCTAAATTTAAAAAAGGAGACCACAGAACATCAACAACCAGGACACAATACAACTATAACCTATACGCTGACGGAATCCACCCAGACAACCTTTTAGCGAAAACCTGGTTAAAGAAGATCGCTGAGCAAGCACAAATTAACTGTTGGTAATTGCTGTTGTTGTTTCAGTCAGCACGGGCTCTTCCGAGCTAAACTGAAGACCTCAACAGTAACCCAACATTTACAAAAGCTTGATACTCATAGAAAAATCTACAAGATGAAAATATTATTTTGATAATAGCAGTGACTCTGATATATAACATTGGGCAATCCATCTTCAATGAAAAATCATGGGACCATCGTCACTTACTTACAAATCTATTAAACAACAAATGGTCATCAGCAGGCCGTAAACCAATGACATTACCTGTTAAGCCAAATAAGAACTATTCAATGGCAATACTAATTCTTCTCCTTGCAGGGGACATAGAGCAAAACCCGGGACCAAGAACAAAACAACAAAGTATCTACCCATGTGGACTTTGTGAACACCCAGTCACATGGAACTGCGAAGGAGTATGATGTGATGACTGTAACATCTGGCATCACAAAACATGTATAGAACTATGTTCTGCAGACTACGACCTACTGCAAAGATCTAATGTACAATGGCTATGCTGTAAATGTGAAAGCATCAACGTTTCTACTTTCACTTTCCACAGTTACGAATTGAACACTTCAAACTATTATGATCCTTTAACCCACAACAGCACATTCGAATCAATTACGTCAAATGCATTCAGTCCACTTAAAACTAGCAGTCCAAAAGGAAATAATTCAATTAATAACAACACATCAAAGAGAAATAAGAGCAAAAACAGAACAAACAGCAGCAACGTATTCAACATACCAAAGAAACAAAACTTAAGAATCCTTACACTGAACTGTAGAAGCATCAAGGACAAGACATCTGAATTTTCAGCTGCAGTCAACTACATCAAACCTGACATCATCTGCGGCACAGAGTCTTGGCTGAAAGGTGAACATCCTGGAAAAAACTAAAGATGCAATTAAATCTAGCGAAGTTTTTCCAGAAAACTACACAGCCTACAGAAATGATCGAGGTACACTGGGAGGAGGTGTTTTCATCCTTGTACAAAACGACATTATTGCAATTGAAAAACCAGAGTTTGTAACAAAATGTGAAATAGAATGGGTAAAGATACAAATGAAAGACAAAAAAGATCTCACAATAGGCTCATTTTATATGCCACACAGAAACATGGAACACATAAAGGAATTAGATAAATCATTAGACCATATTTCAAACAAAAATCAAACCATCATGCTAACTGGAGATTTCAACTGCCCAGACATAAACTGGAACACCATGTCAGTAAACCAAAATGCACAAGACAAGGAAATCCAAATAGCTCTAATGGAAGTTATCATATCCCACTCACTAACACAGATACACGAAACACCAACAAGAGGCAATAACTTACTGGACATAGTGCTGACTTCAAACCCGTCACTCATCAAAACATCCTCTAATGCTCCAGGAATATCTGACCACGATATGATTGTAACAGACTGCGACACAAAACCACATTATCAGAATAAGAAGCCACGCAAATGCTACATATACTCCAAAGCAAAATGGGAAGATCTACACAAAGACCTGACTATCCTTTCAACCAACATCATTGAAATGTATCATGCAGGTGCCACAGTACAGGAATTATGGGACAAGTTCAAGACAGACCTTTATTCTAACCTTGACAACCATATACCATCAAAACTCATCCGATCTAAAACCAGTCTACCCTGGATCAATCATAAAATCAAGAAAATGTTTAAAAAGAAAACAAGGCTATACCAGCAGGCAAAGAAAACCAACAACTGGACCAACTACAGGCACTTCCAAAAAGAATGTAAGCGGCAAATCAGAAAAGCTGAGTATAACTACATTAATACCACAATCCTAGAAGGGTTAGAAAACAACAACTCAAAACCATTTTGGAAATATGTAAAATCAAGGAAACAGGACAACATAGGAATAGCACCTCTTAAAAGCAACGGCCACCTAATCAATGACAGCAAAGGGAAAGCAGAATTACTGATCAAACAATTCAGCTCAGTATTTACAAGAAATAAAGACAAAACTCTGCCAACAACATCAAAGCACATAAAAAGCACAATACCTCCTTTATACATAAATACAGATGGAGTCGAAAAGCTGCTGAAAAAACTGAATACATCCAAGGCATCAGGACCAGACGGCATACCAAACCGCATATTGAAAGAATGCTCAAAACAACTAGCACCTGGACTTACAATGATATTCCAAAAATCCATCAACACTGGTACATTACCAAGAGACTGGCTAAATGCAAACATATCAAGTGTTTTCAAAAAGGGAGACAAACATGCACCAGAAAACTACAGACCAGTATCCTTAACATCTGTACCATGCAAGCTACTGGAACATATAATCTGTAGACATATACTTAAACATCTAGAGAAGCACAGAGTACTTACATCACTAAACCATGGCTTCAGGTCAGGCTATTCCTGTGAAACCCAACTGCTAGTCACACTACACGACTTCATGAAAGCCTTCGACGCAGGAAAACAAATTGATGTAGCTATACTGGACTTCTCCAAAGCGTTTGACACTGTGCCACACAACAAACTACTGCACAAAATGAACGAATACGGTATAAGAGGACCACTAAACAAATGGTTGGAGATGTTCCTAACCCAAAGGAAAATGAAAGCTGTCGTAGATGGGGAGGAATCAGAAGAAGCTTCAGTTGACTCCGGTGTACCACAAGGTACAGTACTAGGACCCCTTCTCTTCCTCTGCCACATAAACGACCTTCCAGATTCAGTACAATCATCTGTCAAACTTTTCGCAGATGACTGCCTCCTGTACAGGAACATAAATAGTCAACATGACCACACACTCCTACAACGAGACCTCCAAAACCTAGAAGTATGGGCCACAAACTGGGGCATGCGCTTCAATGCAAAGAAGTGCTATATACTTAGCATTAAGAATAAAAGCCAGAAGATGTACAGCCTAGACGGACATGTACTACAACAAGTCCAACATAACCCATATCTAGGCTTACAAATATCAGAAGACCTAAAATGGACCACGCACATCTCAAATGTTGCCAAGAAAGCCAATTCGACACTCGGCTTTCTAAGAAGAAATCTACGCTTCTGCCCAAAAGATTGCAAAAAGACCGCATATATATCATTAGTACGATCAACAATGGAATATGGTGCCATAATATGGGACCCATATACACAACATGATATAAACCAATTGGAAAGAATACAACGCAGAGCAGCTAGATTCATCACAGGCGACTATAGGTCTAGAGCAGAGGGGTCGGTCACCAAAATGCTAGCCGAGTTAGAACTAGACAACCTACAAACAAGAAGAACAAGTCAACGGCTAGTATTTCTGTACAAAGTGGTTGAGGGGTTGGTCCCAGCTATTAATCCCGACGATTTTCTTGTTAAAAGTAAACCTAAGAGGAAAATCAAACCAAAAACATTTGACAATTTTGTATGTGCCAATATAGTGACAAATTCAGTGAAGAACAATTCTAAGGCACTAGATACTATTCCAAGCAACACCGATCCATATAAGAACTCTTTCTTCGTCAAGAGTGTACTACATTGGAACCAACTAGAGGATCGTATTGTATGCGCAGATACAGTTGAGAGCTTCAAGGCTGCTCTCCAACACCGCCAATAGGTGTTTCTCTCTCCCGTTGAGTAAAAGCCAGAATTGGTATCTTCAACGTATACATACAGATACAGATAGGTCACCGTACGGCCTTCAACAATGAGCAAAGCCCATACTGCATAGTCACCTATTAAAGAACCCGAAATGACAATGTAAAACAATTGTTATTGCTATCCAATTTATCCTGACTAAATACTTATCATCAGGTTTGTACAAAAATAAGCAACACAACCGGTGTCACGTGTGATGTAGCGTCTTGTTCCCTTCCAAAGCACCTGCGATCACCCCGGTTTTTGGCGAGTTCAGTATTGCTGAGTATTTGTTTTTCTATATGTGTCGCTAAGTGTACTGTTGTTTGTACATCTTTTTTCCTTTTTTAGCAAGAGATTTCAAAAGATGTGTAAGTAACTTATTAATTGCATAAAGATTCCTAATAATTAATAGCACCATGTCTGTTTCAATGTGAATAAAACAATTACTAATTTGTTATCAAAGGTACCAGGATTATATTTTAGTACGCCAGACGCGCTTTTCGTCTACATAAGACTCATCAGTAACGCATAGATCAAAATAGTTAAAATGCAAAACAAGTTCAAAGTTGAAGAGCATTGAGGACCCAAATTCCGAAAACGTTGTGCCAAATACGGCTAAGGTAATCTATGCCTGGGATAAGAAAAATCCTTAGTTTTTTACTTTTCAACATACAATGTATGTATCAAAATAAATGAGAAAAAGTAGTATAAATAAAATGTTTACCATGCACCATATTTGCGAAGATGTTAGTAACTTGTTTGTAACGTAGAGCCTTTAACAATAATCAAACTCCATACAAAATATAAACATATGTAAAAGGTCCAGTTATGTCAACATATAAAACAATTTAAACACTGAAAAAAGTAAAATCACAAAAATACTGAACTCTGAGTTATTCAAAATGAAAGTTCCCAAGAAACAAGGTGTAATATTTGAAAAAAACATTCACCGAAAATAAATATAAATATGTCGATAAAACAATTAAATAAACAACTGAAAATGAAATGAAATACATATTTACCTTCTTATCAAAAGTAAACCTCTAAAAAGTAAAAATTCAAAACGGAAAGTCACTAATCAAATGGCAAAATCAAATGATAAAACCCATCAAACGAATGGACAACAACTGTCATATTCCTGACTTGGTACAGGCATTTTCAAATGTAGAAAAAGGTGGATTGAATCTGGTTTTACAGCGGTTAACCTCTCACTTGTACGACAGTCATATCAAATTAAATTATATTTACAACGATGCGTGAAGTAAATGTGAAAAATAGGAGAACAACAACAACACTCCACCAGATGGGGGTAGATTTCATATGCTGCTCCACATTTGGCACCCGTTGTGTAGCTCATGTTATTACCAAGCCGGTAAAAAAAAGTCTAATTCGGTAGGTATTGTCAAGCTTGTTTGAATTTTAGACATTCCAAGTAAGGAATATGACAGTTTTCTCATTTTATATCTTTCTTTTTGGCAAAAACTAATAAAACTAAAATCAAAAAAAAGAACTGAAGGGAAATGCAAGCAGAGAGTCCCTTAACAAATGGCAAAATCAAACGCTCTTTTCCATTCGTTTGATATGTTTTATCCTTTGATTTTGCCATTTGATTAGGGTTTTCCCGTTTTGAATTTTCCTCGGAGTTCATTTTTTTGTGGTTTTACTTTTTTCAAACACATCAAACTAATGGAAAGAGTCAGAGTGTCATGTTGTGAGCTTTTCTCCACAATACATAGTTTCCACTCAGAATAATATCGTGTCTTATTTTCAGGCCAATCTATCGAGATTTATGAATACCATTGCAGTCACAATAAACCCCTTATAAAAGAAATTATTTTCCATTTACTACATATTGATTACGCTTTTATTGTTCATTAATGCATGCAATCTGAGACTGTAAAACAATTTATAATGCAATGAATTTGGATTTGTGCAACATTCAAATATCATATTGACTGATAAAACCATAAGTCATAATGACCTTAGATATTGTATGATATTAATATTTAGTTGTATAAGAGCACTTCACTAATTATGTTTTCAATATTAACACTGTAGGCAATGGGAAAATTATAAAAAGCAATCAGTTAGATAAGAAACATCTCTTGACAGACAAAAAGTGGCTTCCGAGCATATATTGAGAATCTGTTCAAGACTAGATATTTTATGCAATAATTAAAAACAAGTTTAACATTCGTTGCAAGAAATCAATCACAAATTGATCTATATTCTGCTGAGAAATATATGAGAGTCTGACTATTTTCTTCAATTGTTTATGATATTTTTCTCTATTCTTTATACGTTTTGTCCTTTATTCTCTTTTCGTTATATATTAGCATCGCACCATTCTCTATTATTTAATTCTTGCTCAATTTAACTCTATATTATATATTATTTACCCATGATTCTTTATTCTGTAAACCCCTATAAAGTTTTGGTCAGATGAAGTCTTTTGTTTCCTATAAGTGTAACAAGTTGCACTTTCAAGCTGCGATTTACTCCTGCTGATTTCGGTCAAGTTCACACTCAATATGGAAAATACTCAATTGTGTTCAAAACACTAAACCAGCATTTCCATTTATTGATTTCTGAGTTTGAATACGAAATCGTTCTCTAAATAATTTACGACTGTAAGGCTTGTTCTATCGATTTTGGTTTAGACATGTCAGATATTCTAAGATATGAAGATAAAGAAAAAAGAGAGATCTACGATAATATTGTTTTTCTTTGGTGCCTGTTGATGATCATGATGATTGAAACATGATATATATTTACTTTTATACATTGGCTAGAGGTATAGGGGAAGGTTGAGATCTCATAAACATGTTTAACCCCGCCGCATGTTCCAAGTCAGGAGCCTCTGGCCTTTGTTAATCTTGTATTATGTTTAATATTAGTTTCTTGTGTACAATTTGAAGTTTAGTACGGCATTCATTATCACTGAACTAGTATATATATGTGTTTAGGGGCCAGCTGAAGGACGCCTCCGGGTGCGGGACTTTCTCGCTGCATTGACGACCTGTTGGTGACCTTCTGCTGTTGTCTGTTCTATGGTCGGGTTGTTGTCTCTTTGACACATTACCCATTTCCGTTCTCAATTTTATTGGATGAAGGTTTTAGATAAAATGGCAAAGTAATTATACTTTTATGTAGGAAATAATATGTCTCTATTTGTACATACTGAATAAACAACATAGCTTAGCTTGCCTCTCTTGAATCAGTTGTTTTAAAAGGAGACACCTTTAATGTTTTCTATAGTTTTTATATGTTGTTCGCAGAATAGAAACTTATTGGTCAAATGATACTAAATAGAAAAAAAGAAAAGGAGAGATAGTCATCACGAGGAAAATGATGAACCGTAAAATTAAAAATTGAGAAAATGGCTTCAAATCTTTAAATTACAGAAATGAAGACCTCACGCGAACATATCTCTTACAATCCATACCCTCTTCTTTGACTATATTTGTAATACTACAGATTAGTTTTGATACATGTATGTCGATGACCACGGAAAACTGACCAACGCCAGTACACCTGCGATTAGTGGGATTGTACCAAACTAAGTTCTCTGGAAATGTCTACTTGATGTTCGATGTTATATAATCATGTTGAATATTCGCCTATTCAGAATATAATGCATTCTGGGTAATATTTTCAAAAACGTATTCCCAGAACGTTGTGATTGAGTTAAAACGTTCTAAACAATGAAAATTCAACCAATGGCGTAACGTTATTTCCATTTTGGTGTACAAAGAATGAAATTACCCATATTTCTTTAGATTCTGAAAAGGCCAATTATAAATGGGAAATAGAACTTGCAAATCTATCTACTGCATATATGGTTATAAGCAAGTAAAACTTTCTACTTGGATTAACATTTGATTTAAACTTGGATTGTTTATCTGAACGTCAAGTTAACCACTCAAAACATTTACTGTACGTTAACCTGCAAGGGTCAGACATTTATTGTTAAATGCATCGATATCATATTTGTAGTTCAATATGTTCAAGGTATTTGCTGTCAATTTTATTGATAGAATGATAAATGATATATTAAGACATTTTATCATCAATCCACGAAAAGTAGTTGTAATGTAAATATATTCAACAATTGTATATTTCTGTTCAAAAGTCATCAATCGATTAAGACAAAACAAATCCGGGTTACAAACAAACTAGATTCGAGGGGAAAACATTATATATTAGAGGAAAATAAAGAAACAACAGACACACTGAAGTACAACAAAATCAAACGACAATGCAACACACACAGACAGGAACTATTAGATAACTAATTGAAAAATGTCTTAAATCATTTGCATAATGTATTTTCAACTTTCGATTATGTATCTTCGTTTGGTTACACAAATCAATTATACACGATGTTTACGCGTGGAACGAAATTGGTAGGTATTGTCAAGTTTGTTTGATATTTCTATATTCCAAGTCAGGAATATTACAGTTGTTGTCCATTCGTTTGTTGTGTTTTATCATTTGATTTTTGCCATTTGATTAGGGACTTTCCGTTTTGAATTTTCCTCGGAGTTTAGTAATTTTGTGATTTTACTTTTTTCATTTAAATCTTATATTGGTACTGTGTGTCTTCTGTCTTTGTGTTGGTAATGTTTTAAGCTTCGTTCATATCTAAAGATTTATGATAATGTTCACAGTTTCTTTTTCATGTTGTGCTTTTACACCACTATTCCAGTTTGGTTAGGGACCTTTGCTCGCAAAAATAATAACTGTTCCCGCCCCCTTTCTATATGAACCTATGCCATGTCAGGAGCCTGTAATTCTGTGGTTGTCATTAGTAGTTGTCTGTCATATTTGATGTTTGTAAATTGTTTAAAAAAAAAGGGGGAGGAAAGATGCCAAAGGGACAGTCAAACTCATAAATCGAAAATAAACTGACAACGCCATGGCTACAATTGAAAAAGACAAACAATAGTACACATGACACAACATAGAAAACTAAAGAATAAGCAAAACGAATTCAACCAAAAACTAGGGGTGATATCAGTACGTGATACATCAGGCGATTGACTTATCGTTGAATTATTTTACATTCTGTCATATCGGCGCTGTTAATAGCCAACAGACATGGTGTCCCCTATTTGATTAAGACCGGACAGTGGCATATGTCTGCTTAAATCCGATGTATTCTGATTCTTGCGGATAGTTTTCTTCTGAGCAATCATACAACATCTGCTTATGTTGTATACTTTAAATATTGTCATGTTGGGGCCTTTTACAGCTGACTGTACGGTATTGGTTTCGCTTAGTATTAAAGGATGTATTTTTATCTACAATTGCTTCGATCCTCGTTATTTGAAATTATATAAATATTGCTCTTATTTTCATTTATACTACATCTATAAATTTCTAAATCTTATTATATAAGTATTACAATTCACCTTTCCGGAATCTTGATGACTATGGGTAATCACGTTTTAAACCAATCACAACGTTATTAGATTCTGAAACGGTGAATTGTGCAGTGACCTTCTGATTAGTATAATTCTCTTATGGTATTTAAGATTTATATTCTGATTGATATATGTTGTATTCATTGGCATCCTAAATAATTTCCCACAACAAGGGAAAACATTGAATAGTCAAGACGGCTATAAAGCCATCAATGAGTCTAGTCATCTAACGGAATAATTCCCCTCTCGGATTGTCTAATTATTTAGAAATGTGTATGCAAACAAATTAGAAGTTGTACAAGAAATTAGTTCACCAATATCGGTTCAAGCTTCGACGCACATCTTTAACTTGAAATACCTTTAGTACCTGCATTTGTATTGGAAGTTTTCCAGGATTTAGAGCGTTGCCATCATATTCAGTACTTATTAGTTCCGCATTCGTGTGTGGTTTAACAAACAAAAAGTAAAATGAATTGCCCGAAGAACATTTTGTTGGTAGTATAGGCCGGGCGGCAAGACACCAAGAGTGCCATAAGATAAGAGATGAAAGTATTAACATTATTTGGCAAATGACAACAAGATAGGAGTACTACCACCCTATCAAAAACCTGTTGTAAAATCGGGTGATCCAAAAGGAATATATATAAAAAAAAGAAGATGTAGTATGATTGTCAATGAGACAACTCTCCACAAGAGACCAAAATGACACATAAATTAACAACTATAGGTCACCGTACTGCCTTCAACAATGAGCAAAGCCTATACCGCAAAGTCTGCTATATAAGGCCCTGAAATGACAATGTAAAACAATTCAAACGAGAAAACTGACGGCCTTATTTATATGAAACAAATGAACGAAAAACAAATATATATAAAACAAATATGACTGTTCTAAGTAGATTGAGAACAAAACTTTTTGACAAAAGAGATGAAAGCAGCTTTGCAATCATGAACTTTTCATTTTTCATTCTGGCATCACCTCCATATGGATAATATAGTTTCTTATCATAAGTCTTTGATTCAGGGCTGCTGCTAACAAGAAAGATTTTGAACCAAGAGTCTCAGTGGTGAATTTGGAATCTTCAGTTCGAAAATTCTACAGAAATAAAGGCAACAGTAGTATACCGCTGTTCAAAACTCGTAAATCCATGGACAAAAAACAAAATCGGGGTAACAAACTAAAACTGAGGGAAACGAATTAAACATAAGAGGAGATCAACGACACAACATAAAAATGTAACACACACAGAAACGGACTAAGCATTAGACAAAATCCGATGACAATAACAAATATAACATCAAAACCAAATACACGAATTGGGATAGAAAAGTACCATGACACGTCTTATAGTAATGTGAATTCACACTCAAACACAAGAGAAAACAAGCGACACAACGGAAACACAACGTTAAAATGTAACACACACAGAAACGAACTATAATATAACAATGGCCATATTCCGGATTTGGTACAGGACATTTGTAAAGAAAAAAATGGTGGGTTGAACCTGGTTTTGTGACATAAGCCATCACGATTTGGTTTTTGTAGCAGAACAGAAGTATTGTTGAAAGTTTAGCTCTCCTATTTATGGACATATATAAAAAAAAAAATGAAAACGAATGGGGTATGAATAGCATTCAATATTTTATCGACCAAAAACGAATTAAAAAGTTATCAAAGGTACCAGGATTATAAAAGCAATAGCTTTAGAGTATTGTATTGAGGGTGAAGGTCAATTTTAAAAAATGTCAGTGGCTCCCAAACTTTATCTTAGTGTGTTAATACTAGCCCACTGATATTCTTGGTGGTAGTATTCATCTAACAGTTGTCGCTACTCTAAGAAGCTGATTGTAGTAGAGCGCACATTTGAAACGATATAATTTTGTGTTGGGTTCGTATTGCTTAGTCTATAGTGTTCTATGTTGTGTTGTGTGTAATATTATTTTTAGACATGGCGTTGTCAGTTTATTTTCGATGTATAATTTTGGATGTCCCTCTGGTATCTTTCGGTCCTCTTTTCTAAACCAGGGTAAAAAAAACAATGTGCTTTTTTTAATTTTTTACTATAGTCGTCTTGATTTACGTGACATTTTTTGCTCATGTACTGATTTCTTTGTAAGGGATGGATAAACCCAGAATATGTTTTTTTTTCATAGTCAGAGGGGACTACTTGTTAACAGGTAAAACTGGTTCAACCCTACCACATTATGAATTCAGTTTATCTTGATCGATGTTGTTCGTCTTTTTGCATATACATATTTTTGTAAAGTGTCGGGAGTCGATGGTTGATGTGGTTTGTTGTACTATGTGGTACTTTGGTGATTCATGTTCCTTTTTTCTATACTATTAAACGAGAAGACCTCATTTGGTGTGTCGCTTCTCTTCCTTCCACAATAACTAAATCATTATGCCTCTGTGTCCTATGGGTACCATGCATAGTATCGTCCATTCTTATGATTATTCAGATTGAGTTATTTTTGGAGAAAAACGAAAAAAAGGCGTCCGGATATTGTTTCTGTCATCATACCATTGATGCCATATATAACAGATTGAGACAACGGTATAAAGATACAATTAAGATTAAAAACCAAACAGAGGTAATCATATTATCTCTTAATATACCGAGATCGGGTGTGTCGAGTTGGTAAGCGTCTATTGCTATGCATTCGTCGCCTGAGAAGACATAATATGATATTCAATGTTTGAAGTATAAAAGGATGAAACGTGTTCAACATATTTGAAAATATGTATCACAGTTTAACTGAAATAACAAAATTACAACTGCGATGTTGTTTTGGCAAAGTATACTGTTTCAACAAGTGTACTGTTAAATTGATGAGATGAAAAAGACATCTTATATGGATGTCACTGTGTTTTGAACGGGCAATAATATACAATGCCTGTATCAAGTCAAGAATATGACAGCTGCTATCCATTTGTATGATGTGTCTGATCTTAAAATTTTGCCATTTGCTTACAGACTTTCCGTTTTGAATTTTCCTCGGAGTTCGGTATTTCTGTTATTTTACTTTTTATGCAGAAGAAACTAACTATATGATTGGCAAATTTGAATCTGTTTTGCTTTAAGACCAAATTGTTTTTACCTTAATTCAGGGTATACTTATCTAAACCGCAATTGGAGTACAATCTGAAATGCAATAGAGAAAGTATATAGAATACACCAATTCCATGAAATGTCTTTCAACGAATTTTCTAGTGTAATAGTTACTATATTTGGCTATCAAGAGACAAAAATAGATCATTATACGTATTCAACAAATATCTTGTTTCCCTACACCTTACAAATCCATCAGTTAAAGTATAAATTCAAATTGTGCCGGATCATCAAGTAATAAAAGCATTTATGTTAAAGCGTAATGCACAAATATATTAGGTAACAAATCGCTAAGGAGTGTTGATGTTTATTTAATAAAACTGTTGAAATGGCCTTGTGTTGTTATTAACGGATACACAGATTTATAATGCTTTTTCAGATTTATTTATTTTACATTTTACTGTTGTGTATCATAACCGGTTTTTAGTGTCATTACTTTATTAACGCATATTTGTTCATTTTACAATTTTAATAATCTACACAACAACATAATGAAGTTTTAAATAGTAAAGAGAGGGGGTGTTCCACAAATAAAACAATCGGTTATACATTCTTAATTGATAAAAAGTCAAAACAGAAGAAGGGCGATAGGATGAGTAATTATAATGAGAAAAAAATATATTTTGCAAAAAATACAGTTCTCATTAATTTATATGAATCAGAATCGAATATATTTGGGTATATATTCAAGAAAGCTATTAAACCAAGAGTTCCAATAGGTGAAGTTAAATCATCCCGTCGTATATATTACAAGTTGGTTGACTGTTATTGATGGAGTATCCAATTGTCATGACTACGACTTTGTCTCTTTTCCCCGAATACGACCTCTCGAATCAGACTTATTACCGGGCTTGTACAACAATGAACAACACGACAAATGCCACATATGGAGTAGGTTCTGGTTCCTTTCAAGAGCAACTGAAAACACCACTGGTTTTGGTGGATTTCGAATTGCTAAGTTTTTGACTTTTCTATGTGGCTCTTTGTGTGCTGTTGTTTTGCCTGTTTATCGTTTTCTTACTTTAGACAAAACAGCTGAAAATAACAAAAGTAATCCTCTAAGTCATACTAGTATGGATTATCTTGAATAATTGGAAAAGATGTATGTCCGGTGTGCATTTCTTTTATGTATCGCTGCATTTCATCTAAAAGTCAACGTAGAAGCCTTTAACACATAAACTGTTTATCCCCCTTGCAGTATACGGGCATTTGAGTCGGTAGAAAAACAGATAGATAATAGGTAAACAGTCTTTCAGAAACCAACATGGAGAACAGGTTCACCTCTGATCCATCCGTTGTTTCATCAGTATCCCTATCCACCACGCATGTCGGCTTTTTTTTCTACTTTAACAGAATCTTACTATAGGTTGCACTTTGTAAATAAAGCTGTTTCTCAAAACACGCCTCTTTTGGGAAGATCTTGAATATTCATAGAAATTTAATTTTGTTTACATACTGGTTTCCAGTTATGCTCTCTGTATTCCATTTCACAGAAACATAACTTGGGAATGTTACCAGTAAATATACATGTGCATATTGTTTACATTGACATCTGTGGTAACCTTTCATTCGAGGTAGGGGTAGTTAAGAAAATAAGTGTTAGTTTAAACTCTGAGAAGTTCAGGCAATATAAACGTTGAAAATATGCCGCACAGCCCTATAGTTTGACCCTTGAAACAAATTGTGGTGTATATGAACTTTCAATTCTAGGATAAGATTTTTTTCAAAACTTCATAGTGAAAGTGGTGCAGTTTTATCCGTAAAAGGAGTTCCTATTGGAAATTGAATTGTCAGTATATAAGAAATGCAACCTATAACGATGTTTTCTAATTTTTTATCTTATTTTTTTCTTCATTTGGTTGTGTTTTGGACTTTGTTATATGAGCACACTATAGTGCATCTCCTGTGTGGTTTCATTCGTCGGAATTTTTGTTTAGTTTCCCGTTGACTTTGCAAGAAGTAAAGTAACGAACAAACCCGAACTCCAATGAAAATCCAAAACGAAATGTCCCTTAACTAACAGCAAAATCAAAAGCTTAAACACTCTAAAAGAATAAACATTAAACAAATGGAAAGAGACAGAGCGTCATGTTCTTAGCTTTCCTCCACAGTACATAATGTCCACTCAATTAAGTACCATGTCCTATTTTCAGGTCAATCTATCTAGAATTTATGAAAACTGTTGCAGTAACGATAAACCACAGAAAAGATATTTTTCATTAACTACGCTTTTATTGTGCATTGACGTATGCAATCTGATACTGTAAAACAATTTATAATGCAATGCATTTTTAGTTGTGCTACATTCAAATTGCATAACGACAGATACAACCATAATGACATGATAAGGTCTATAACATTGATATCTTTTTTTTTTATTATGAGAGCACTTCACTAATAAAATTTTCAATATTTACACTATAGGCAATGTGGAAAAAATATAAAAAGCAATTAATTAGATAAGAAACATATCTTGACAGACTAAAAGTGGCTTCCGATCATATATCGAGAATCTGTTCGAGGTTAAATCTTTTGTACAATCATTGAAAACAAGTGTAACGTTCTTTGCTTGGAATCAATACATATATTCGTCTATATTCTTCTTTGAAATTTATGAGGGTCTGGTTGGGGGGTCTTTGTTTCTGTATTCTCAATTGTGTATTATTATCTTCTCTATTTTTTATACGTTTTGCCTTTATCATATACTCGTAATATATAAGCACCTCATCATTTTCTATTCTTTAAGTGTTTGTTCAATTCAACTCTATCTTATATATTGTTTACCCATGATTCTCTATTCTGTAAACCCCCATCCTCAATCCAATATATGTCAGATGTAAACTTCGCGAGAAGTTGCACTTTGTCGACATTCAAGCAGTGATAATAAACAGTCGATTTCGGTCATAAGGTTTACCTCAGTATTTGGTACACTCAAAACACCAAAGCAAGCCTTTTGATTGGATGATTTTTGAGTTGAAATACATTAACGTTCTCCACATTTTTGTACGATGGTAAGGCTTGAATTTCGACTAGTTTATTAATTTTAACATGTGCTATATCCTACTTTTTAAAATAAAAACATTCGAAAGAACCGTCAAAAGATATATACCTACTAAAACAAGAAACAAGATAATGGATTTTACCGCAAAGCGAAAACTTAAAATTATCCAGATCATTGGAAAGAAAATAGAGAAATTATTTACCTGATCCATGCAAAGAGCTTGTAATTTAATTGGTTGTAGTTGGTTGTTGCCTGTTACATTTGATTTATGTTATTTGTTTGGTCATAAATAAGGGTGTTGACCTTTTGGTATGATTTTTTACATGTGCCTTGTCGGTATCCTGAACACTATCTATGCGGCATTGTGTTTCCTCTTTGATTAAGACCGGGCAGTGAGATAGACTTGCTTTAGGTAGATCATAGGTATATATTTCTTGGATAGAATTTTCTTATACTTTGCCAAAATGAAGATTTTACTTTTCTGTTTTGAAAAATTTAATAAAAAGTATGGGTCACCGTACTATTTTTCTAGCTATGAATCGTTGAAAATTGCCTTCATTTGATTGTTCACGAAAATACACATTGCTGTGCATAAAAAAATCTGTGAGATAAAATTGGGAAATAAAATGTGGGAAGATAGGTTTTATTATATGTTTTAAGAAAATAAAAAGACTAAATGGTGACACCGAACTTGTTTTTTTGCTTCAATTAAAAATACTTTTCAGTCTATTCTTCTTTTTTTTCATTAGACGAATTATCTCCCCTTTGGTGGCTTATTTGAAAAAGTTGATTCTAAAAACAAAATATTTGATATTTGTTTAAATATTTTGAGTTACAATAAAACACCAAGTTTTCTTTATAAAAATTAGCAGACTAACTAATAAATTGCAAATCTGTTTCCAAATTTGCAGATTTGGGCAAATAACTAGACCGATTTTTTTACTGGGATTATACAATCCAAGATGGCGGTATACCATGAATCTACCTTAGATACGCTCAATTTTGGAAAGTTGTCTCATGAGCAATCATACAACATCTCCATATGTTATATTACATTTAGTCATTATGGTGCCCTTTATAGCTGACTACAATGCATAGGTTATGCTAACTATTTATTAAAGGATATATTGCGACTTATAAATGCTTCGATCCACGTCATTTGAACTTTGATATATAGTGCTCTTGTTATACCGGATCTAATACGTTATGTAATTAAATTGAAAATGGAAATGGGGAATGTGTCAAAGAGACAACAACCCGACCAAATAAAAAACAACAGCAGAGGGTCACCAACAGGTCTTCAATGTAGCGAGAAATTCCCGCACCCGGAGGCGTCCTTCAGCTGGCCCCTAAACAAATATATACCAGTCCAGTGATAATGAACGTATGTTTTACAACTATGCTGTGACCGTCTAATTAGTTTGATACGCGTTTAATTTTTCAGATCTCAATACTAATTGATATATGCGGTATTGTGTGGTATCCCATATAATTTTCCGCAGCAAGGGAAACATTGAATAGTCAAGACGGCTATGAAGCCATCAATCAGTCTAGTCACCAGACAGAACAAATTCCCCTCTCGAAGTGTCTGCTTATATATATACACTTATAGAAACAAATTTAATAACAACTTTAGCTAGATCTTTAATGCAAGCGAATTTGTTGTTATAAATTTAATTAGTTCACCTAGATTTGCTCAATCTTTGACGCATTTCATTGAACTTGACACACTTGCATTTGTTAGGTATGTGTTTCAGGATTTAGAGCGTTATCATCATTTTCAGTACTATTGGCATTCCACATTTGGAAGGGACAAATTGTGTGTCAAAACAATATCTAGAATGTTGCATAGCATCATATTTATATCGATTTTATATGAATGAAATGCAAGAGTATTGAAAATACAGTTCTCACATATTAAACTAGCATACTGCGCAAGGAATGTGTAAACAATGATTTCAATAACTTAAAATGTATCTAACGAGCAGTGTTGAAATAAACTAGTAATTGTGATACATGTAACACATCTCAATTATTGACACACCTACATTGAACAATTTATGTTCAAGGTAAACCACATAAAACGTGCTATAAATACGCGCTCGTACCCAAATCACACTGGTTGGTGGTATAGGGCGAACGTCAGCAATAAAAAAAAACTATACAATTACCTGCGATTCAGTAAGATCAATATATAATTGAAATAGCTGTATAGTTTGATGAATCTGAAACTGATTAATTTTTTATTTACCGATTAATTAAAATCTTTAATTTTACAGCAACGTATCAAACTACCTAATAACCTTTTTTTTGTTAGGTCTTCATTTAATTTAGTTAGATGGGCTGCTTCAGACTAGTCAAGACTTACATTGAAGCTCAAGACTACGAGACAGGTCGAAACAAGTCGAGACTGGTCGTGCCTTGGTCGAGACCATTTCAGACTACAGCAAGATCATCAAGTACTGATTCAGAATTATTTAGTAATGTCGAGACCACAGAAGTCGAGACCATTACTAATCCAGCACAAAATATAATCTCTGCTTTATATATAAGCAGGTTGTAGTGTAAGATATTAAAGTATTTACAATATTCAGCAAATGACCAATAGATATAGATTAGCACACCCTACGATAAAACCTGTTGTAAAGACTTGTCCATAAAAGAGTATGTGACTATTGTAAATCGGCTGAGAATAAAATTTTATCACAAAAGAGATGAATTCAACTTTCAAATAATGATAATTGTATGTTTCAATATGAAGCAACACCTGCATACGGATTATATAGATCGCAGTTAATACGATATTCAAGTGCTTGAGTTTCCTGTCATGTCTACCATAATACAGGGCTACATGGAAGATATTTAATCAAGCGTTTCAAGTACTGAAGTTTAAAGAGTCTCTGGCCTTTGTTAGTCTTGTATGATTTTGAATTTTAGTTTCTTGTATATAATTCGGTGTTAAGTATGACTTCCATTATCACTGTACTAGTATACATGTTTTTTAATGAGCCAGCTGAAGGACGCTTACAGGTGCGGGAGTTTCTCGCTACATTAAAGACCCATTGGTAGCCTGTTGCCTGCTCTATGGACGGGTTGTTATCGCTTTGACATATTCCCCATTTCCTTTCTCAATTTTATTAAGTTTAAATCTTACTTTTGAAAATTCTACAAACGCCATCATGATTTGGTTAATCGTTATTAAATATCTGTTTCACAGATGACGACTGATATTCCAAGATTCTTTGAGATTGAATTTGCCTTCGGTGTCTGTCGCATCTCTGTTTTTTGTTACTCTTGTAGAAGATTGGTGTATATTAGTGTTTTTGACCGAGATGTGAACCTTGTAGGATTGATTTATAAATACAGTATTTATGTGATTGACCACGATTCATATGGACATATTATAATTCATTTGTTGTAGTTTAAATTCCAGCAACACGGAGTGTTGTTTTTTGTATAATGCAAGATATAAATTTGTTTCAAAACTCTGTTATTTTCTTCTTATAAACAAAAGAACATTTTTATATATCATTTTTATATCAAGTTTGTACTTCAGAATACATGTTATTATTACTTCAACTTAACCGGAAAGTTTAACACTCATCAAGAGACTGAGCCTGTGCATTGACACTTCAAATTCAGTCTATCCTATTGTTCCCAAAACAAAACTGCCTTTAACTGGTCACAAGTAGATGTTATGATACCATTGACCACCAGACAAAATAAGAAATGTTCATTGATGTTCACTGATGTTATCTTCTTTTTTCGTTTCATAATTAATCATGACAGCTAATATTGATTTAACAATTAAATGATAGTTCGCATGAAATAAATGTTACCAAACATCGTATGTATAATGTCCAATGAATCTCGAATAGGAATGAATATGAAAGTGTTTGGCCATTAGGAAAACATTTTAACAACTTATAAAGGTAGCATCGCTTTTCAGATACGATAGTTTCATACTCAATTATATAACAGTTTGATACTATGATACATCAAAGTATGTATAAATGAGAATGATTTGAATCCTGTTAAATCTCGCATATGATGAAAAGTCAGATACTCACAATTATTGATTTATTGTTGGTGTTTTAATGCCATTTCTAAGCACCTCTTTTAGGCTATTTCGTGGTGGTCAGTTTTATTGGAGGAGGTGCCAGGAGAAACCACCGACCTTCGATAAGAAAACTGACTATCCTAGTCAATTAAAAATGGAGAGTCGAGCGCACACGCACGACTGGGGTTCGAACTATCAACGTCAGTGTTGACTGACTAGTGAGTACAGTGGTACAACTATTTAGACCATTTGGCCACCGCGGCTTTGCAATTATATATAACTTTATAAACGTCACGGAGTAAATATCCAGTTGAACGATGTGTTTGGTAGCATAACTTATCACTGTAGAAATCATTGGATACATATATGACATATATCAAAGACAGGTGATTTTGGTATCATTTTAATATCAACCAAATCATTTTATTCATGCTCTTATTACAAGGACTCAACAACGTTTCGTTCTATATTTAATGTATTCAGCTTAATCCTACTTAATATTTTGAAAAACATGAGACGTTGTGTTATTATCAACATGAGTCCAGATTACATGGATACAAAATAAATATATGCATATGTGAATGCAGAAGTTATAAAATTGGTCATAACACAATTACACAACGCTAAAACGGACAATAAACAGAAAAAAAAAGCAATTTAACGTACATATTGAAGAATATATATTTATTGAAGAATCTACCCATGTATGTGAATTGACCATGTGTTAAAGTCAAGTCACAACAGTAGTGCGTCAGTGAAATTTTAATTTTGCTGTTTTAAGGTATATCAGATACCAACAAAACATAAACATTCAATTATATTTGGTAATTGATATTTTATAGAAAATCATTGAATCTTTAACAACATTTACATCAATTTATGCCATGACCTTATGATATTTTTTCCGACTAATGAGTTTGAATGTCCCATTGGTATGTTTGCCTCTCTTTTACAAAATTGATATTATAATGTTTGTCAATTTTATCCGAGATGGGACTTAGCAAAGTGAATTAATGCTTTCAGTTACAATATATGCGAACTGTATTGCTAGTTTTAATGTTCAGTTAATTCTCGTTTTACTTTTTCAATCACCTTTATCGATCATGTGATTAGGGTTGGGTTTTTTTCGTGTTACTATTTTTTAATTACTGAAACTGATCATATGAATAAATCAGTTATCTTGTGTGTTACTTTTTCTAATCACTGAAACAAAGCAAGCGAATTTGAAGGTAATTATGTTTGTTTATCTTCTTTTCAATCTATGAAAACTATCATATAATATGGGTGAATAGGGGCTTCAGCTTATGATTTTGCCATTAATGACGGACTTTCAGTTTTGAATTTTCCCCGAAATTCAGTGTTTTTCTTGTTTTACTTTTTTCTTTCTATTTGATTTCCTTCAGTATAAACTATATACAAGTACTGGAATAAAGAACAATGCTTCATCATTCGTAAATAGTTAGTACTTTAGTCTGTTTGTCTGATGTTTAACTTGATCTAATCCATATCCATCAATTTAAACTATATAAAAGTACAGATAAAGAGTATACTACATCATGTCCATGGTACAAAAGCACCTTGGCCTGTTTGTCTGACCTATTATACAAGTGAGAGATTTTGCTAGCTATAAACCCAGGTTTAATCCAACATTTTCTACCAAGTCAGGAATATGACAGTGGTTATCAATTCGTTTGATGTGTTTGAGCTTTTGGTGTTGCAATTTGATAACGGACTTCCCGTTTTGAATTTTTCTCTCAACAAGTGTTTTAATGATGTACTTATTTTTATTTAGTTCGGTACCCTCAGTATAAACTATAAACACGTACTGTAATATAGTACAATGCTTCATCATGTATGAATAATTAATACTTTGGTCTGTTTGTCTTACGTATAACTTTTTTTTTTTTTTTTTTTGTAATTATTTTCTTTTTGATGATGAAACATGTGAAATTACATACTACAGTATTCGATACACATTTAAAACAAATAAAGTAATACTTGATAAATCAATTAAGTCATATGGATATAATAAGATATATATATAAATATTACAAAAAGATTTTGTTAATTAATCAAATAAATTGAATAAAAGCTGCTTCTAACATATGCCATTTCTGATCCATTTTTACTTTTTGTACTTAGTCTTACGTATAACTTGATCTAATCCATATCGATAAATTTAAACTATATAAAGTACGGATATAGAGAATAATACATCATGTCCATGAATAGTTAGTACGTATACTTTGGTCAGTTTTATAATTACATCTCATTCGTATAGATCAGCATAAACTGTATAAAAGTACTAGTATAGAGTATAATGCATCACTGTCCATGAATCATTAGTACGTTGGTCGCTTTGTCTGACTTATAATGTGATCAAAGTCGTATCCATTAATACAAATTATACAAAAGTACTGGTATGGAGTATAATACACCATCATCTATAAATAGTTAGTACGTTGGTCCGTTTTGTCTGATTTATAATTTGACTTAATTCGTATCCATCAGTGTAAAACTTTCATAAATCTTCCTTGTTCTTGTTATAATGTGGCATAAAACATTAATATTGTAGAACATTGGATGGCAACACAATCTGACATAATGTACAAAATTCCAGACTTAAAATTGCGCAATTATAACGCTTTACCAGAGACTTATAATAATTTGTCTCTGGTTTTACACTTATACGTACAAATGTATGTCACATTACGGAAAACATTATTCATTTTATTAATAGAAAATTGTCATTTTAAAGCACTGTATCCATTATATTGTGTTTTAACGTTAGATTTAACTTAATTTGCGACAAAATATGTCTTATTGTAAGCTAAGCTAAATACATAATTTAGATATGATAGAGTATGCGTATTAAAAGTGAAGCGAAAGATAACAAAAGGACATCCAAGCTCATAAGGATAAAGTAAACTGAAAAATCTAAAGAATGAAAAGCGATTTAAAAAAAACTAAAGACTGAGCAACGCTAACCTCGCTAAAATTAATGATGATTCTAGACTCCAGAAGGGTAGGCAAATACAACTCCATATGTGACGACCGTAGAATACAATCTTTATTTTTTACCAAAGAACATGTTTTGATTATATGGTGTGCTAAGTTATTAAATTCGTTCGATAATTATGTTTTAAAATCATTTGAAATAGCTATGACCTACACATCAACGTGGCCACATTGCATAGGTAAATAGAAGACATGGACGAATAAAGTATTATAATATTTGTATTGTAGTCCTAACATTGTAATGTTATGTTATATTTAACATTACCATAAAAGCGGAAGGTTTGGCATGCCACAAAACCAGGTTCAACCCACCATTTTTGTTTATTAAAATTTTCTGTTTCAAGTCCGGAAAATGACCATTGTTATATTGTAGTTCGTTTCTGTGTGTGTTACATTTTGATGTTGTGTTTCTGTTGTTTTGTAGTTCTCCTCTCATATTTGATATGTTTCCCTCAGTTTTAGTTTGTAATCCGGATTTGTTTTTTTTTCAATCGATTTATAAATTTCGAACAGCGGTATGCTGCTGTTGCCTTATATATCAATTTCTGATTTATTCGAAATACTGAGGATTTCACAATATGAATAGATTGCATTAGCTGCAATTTAAAAAACGTTTTGAAGTTGCGGATCTAGATGGCAACAAGCAATTGTTTAGTATAACAAATGTCTATAGTATAGATAAAAGTATTAAAAGTGGGGTAAAAGATACCAGAGGGACATTCACATTCATAGTTCGAAAATAAACAGACAACACCATGGCTAAAAACGAAAAAGACAAACAGACCAATAATAGCACACCAGACACAACAAAAACAACTAAAAACTAAGATACACGAACCCCACCAAAAAACTGGGGCCTCTTTGTCCAACTCGGGTTAATAGAGTCTGTCGAGTTTACTCGACTGACAACCGCCCCCCGCTCAGAACGATTTTTTTTTCTCACATTTTTTTTTTTCAATTACAAATTATTTTTGAAAAGCATACAGAATCAGTAATCCTCTTTCTGAAACATAATGGGTTCTTTTATGCTCAGTAGAAACACATTTTCACTTCCTTATAATATTCTACTGATGAAAGAGTTTTTACTTCGATTCGAAAGGTTGCGCACATGCTGAGTTGGACGAATTGAAGTAGGCCTGGTGTGATCTCTGGTGCTCCGGAAGGGCAAGAAAATATTGCTACACATGTTGCCTCCGTCTTGTAACTCATGTTATTACAAACCCGGTAAATAGTCTTATTCGGTAAGTCACATTCAAATAAAGGGAACGGGATTGTAGTTACAACATAAGAAACATAACGGATATCATCTGTAAAACGGAAACTCCATAACGGTCAACTAACTGGTTAAATAGTTCAAAAAGTTGTGAATGTATTGAAAAGATAAAATCAACTTCAAATTGTCAAAAAATTAAAAACAGTCGAATGTTATTGTGACTACCACTAACAAAGCTTACTCAAACTTTTCAGAAGAAGACAAATTGTAAGGCAAACGCACGGTCTTCAAGACATTTTTCAATCTAATGAAATTATAAATACTTAATCAGTCAATATTCATTTAATTTTATGAGTGTGGCATACATGTGAGAGGTTTAGTTAGCTATTAAACCAGGTTTTGAAAACTAAAAAAAATAATAATAAACCAGTTTAACGCACGTTTTCTTCATACGAAAATGCCGGTTCCAAGTCAGGAATATGGCAGTTTCTATCCATTGTGTGATGTGTTTTGCGCTTTTGATTTTTCAATTTGGTTATGAGTTTTTCTCGAAGTTCGTTATTTTTGTTTGTTTCTTTAATTCTTGTAGGTCAGTCTGAAGCTTTAAATGTTGAGTAAATATTCAGTTTCACAAAAAAAAAATCAATGATCCTCTTACAGAAATTTTCATAAATTGCAAATTAGGTTGGATATCATTTTTCATTTATCAAACATTGCTGTATTAGATGGTATCATATCTAACGATGTCTATCATTGATATGAAAGTATTCATGGTAAACACTTAGCTGGAAAAAAAACTTATCAATGGTACATGACTGAAAGCGACTTTATATGATTTAGATTCTGTATTGAATATAAACAATATTACATCAATGTTCTCCATTACTAATCATATGACAATTTACAAAACAAAATTGTAAAGTTATACGATTTTCTTTGCACAATAGCGATAGAACGAACACGTTAAGTTTATCGGTTACGATGTTTTTCTTTATATGATATACATATAACATCAGAATTTAAAAAGGACCAGGTGTTCTGTTTCAGCATTTTTTTAAATAATAAGTCAATGTAGAAAGATACATTTTGGCTATTCTCCTTTATTCTTTCTTTTTGTGTCAACCATAAGTCCTTATTTTTTTTAGCCTCTCATGTTTCGCTATTCTTTAATGTATAATCAATATACTGTAGTCTGTTAATTTAAACCTTAACCCTATAATGAGATTTATTTAGCAAAAGAAAGGCACACAAGGACCAATAATATTACATATATATTTTTAATTTTATAATAGAAAAATCCTTACAAATCGTCTATAGTAAAATTTACTTTTTTCTATAAAAATGTATTAGAAATTAGCCGATTGTTTTTAAAATAAAAAGTTTTCTCAAGAATTCTACATCGAACATTTGCATTTATAGGTAGATCACTGTAATCAATAACGTGGACATAGTTGCACAAACATCAAGCAATTAAAATAATGTTTTGCAAAATCATACCGTATTGTTTTGTATATTAATGGCTCGCTATAAGGACCTTGAATTGATATATAAAGTAAACTCTATTTTATTTCTAATTGATTTTAAGATTTTAATGAAAAATAACTTTATTCATTCAAATACAGTATATCTACATTTTATCATAATTTTTAATGAAAACCTGAAGTAGATTTCATAATTTGTTAAACTGTTGGCATTTAAGTCTCGATTCGTTTTTTAACTCAGAAATTCGAACTAGTAAAACATCAACAGAACAACGTACCTACATCAAGGGGTGTTCACTGCCCCCTCTACACTCAATCCAACTCTGATTAGCATTAAACATGTTAAACTTAGAGTACTTCGAATAAGATAAGTGTGGTTTTTTTTTATTATGTTTGTTCCTCATTTCCAGGATATCGATGATTGATGGAATCTCATATTTTTACTGTCTACTGAATTTGTTAATGAATAATTAATAGAATAAGGTGATTAGCGTGGTTTAACTAGCGTGTGTACGAAATAAGTTGTTATCATGATGATATGAAATTGGTTTGTATTCAAGTAAAATAAATGCTACAAAAAAAGCGTTTATTAATCAAAAATAAAACACACACAAATAGAGATAAAACTTGGAAGATTGTTCTTAAAAATAAAAACAGTAATTTATCTTACTCAAAACACCGTTCACTCAACTTTATGAGAAGATAACAAGTAATTAAAAAACCAGCAAAATTTAATTAAGAATTTTTCAAAAAACATAATTTATTGTAACTTTTATATTGCAAGGAAATCACATAAACCAGTTTTGAAACTCGAAAAAAATAAAAAACGGAAAGTTTCTATCAAGAAAATCTGTGTCCAAGTACACAATAACGAGGATTACCACTGGTCAGATTTTTATCCTTTGTTACAGATTTGTTATGAGTTTTGTTGAAAATGGTGATTTACTGGTTTTATAGCTAGTCTTAAGCATCTAACTTTTGTGATGTAATATTATTTGCACGAGGTAAAAAAAACAAACCTCAGTTAAAAATTTTCAAAATGTAAATTAGGTGGTACATTTTAAAACACGTAATGAAGTATAACAATTGGATGTTATCTATTGTTATGACCATATTACATTAACATTCGGAAAAATTATTGTAAAATGAAAATGGAATTAGTAGGATTTATTCTATTTTGTTAACACTGGGAATAGATTTACCTGCAATTATATTTGACAACCTTTCCGAAATGTTAGGTTCATCATTTGCTCTTTCACTTCGTGATTCGTCCTTTTTCATTTCGTTTATTTTTTTGTATCGTTACGATGAGTTAGTTATTTGGATCATCAAGACAAAAATATGTGTTTGGCATAACAACGTTTGTATTCCGTTGATGCAATTTGATGATTGAAATAACAATAATTGATAAATGTAAAAAAGTAACAATCACAAAAATACCGAATTATCATATTTAAACGGATAAGTTGCTAAACTCAAAAGCTCAAAAACACCAATCAGAATCGACATTGGATTTCACTGCCTCAAATCATCCTGACTTGATTAAGGCATTCCTTATGGTATGAAAGATAATGTGGGATTACCTGTTTTTATTGTATTTAACCTTATTCCTGGTATGACAGTGCATTAGGAAATCTACATTACTGTATATCAGATTTTTCATATATTTCACATGAGAATAAAGAGTGTGTAGCGTGCAATTGAACACTTACTTCCATGTCATAATTGTAACAGTTATAAAATTATTTGTCATGAAGTAGAAATTTGGACTTAATTAAATTGATTCAATAATAAATGCCAAAAACAACAAATGTAACAAATATGTTATTTTACGTTTTTTGTGTATTTTCAAATTAAAAAATGAGGTTAAAGTTAACGATAATAATAAAATGAACTGGAAAAGTACAAAGTCCTAATAAATTCATCAAGTTACAGAGCAAACACTGGAAAATGATATCCTGATTGTAAGTTTTTGCTGTGAACAATTATTGAAATCCATTTAACTACAAATTTAATTCACGCAGTCATTTACATTTATAAAGATAAAAGTTAAGGAATGAATAATAGATATAGGAAGATGTGGTGTGAGTGCCAATGAGACAACTCTCCATACAAATAACAATTTAAAAAGTAAAGTACGGCCTTCAACAAGCATGAATGTCTTTGAAAAGTCACAGTTAACTTATCAGTAACAGTTAAACACTTGTATGATATCCTTGGAAGTAATGTGTTACTGTGATTTGCAAAATGTAATCCAAGTTAATGTACCCTACAATTTAAACTTTCATTAAGAATTTAGACAAGATGAATAACTTAAAATATTAGAATTAATGCCTCATAGATTGAGGAATTTTGAATGACAAATTATGAGTTGAACGGTCTAAATCCCTGAAGTTATGTTTGATGTCAAAGTTCAATGATGACATTGTACATGCGAATCGCTGAGTTATTTGATTTAATGACAAATGTTGACAGCTTACATGCCGATATCAATGAAGTTATTTGATATTCAATGAAAATGATTGACTTGTACATGCTGATGATATCACTGAAGATTATTTGTAAATTTAATGATAAATATGTTCAACATCTACATGCCGACATCACTGAAGTTAGTTTGATATTCATGACAAATGTTGACGCTTCACATGCCGATATCACTGAGTTATTTGATATTCAAAGACAAATGATGAAGTTCTACATGATTGATATCGACTGAGTTATTTGATATTCAATGAAAATGATGACAACGTATAATGATGATATCACTGAAGTTATTCAATATTCAATGCAAATGATGACGTTCTACATGCAATATCAATGAGTTATTTGATATTCAATGACAAATGTTGACATTGTACATACTGAAATCCATTGGAATTTATTTGATATTCAAGACAAATGATGACGTTTACATCCGATATCCGGAGGTTTTTGATACTCACTGACAAATGTTGACGCTGACATCCGACATCACTGAGTTATTTGATATTCAAATGACAAATGATGAGGTTCTACATGTTGATATCGCTGAAGTATTTGATATTCAATGAAAATGATGACATCTGTACAATGCGATATCACTGAATTATTTGATATTCATGGACAAATATGGAAGTATTTTACATTGCATCCATTCAATAACTGTCATTTGATATTTCAATGAATAAATTGAATGTACTTGCCGATATTATAACTGATCATTCTTGGTATTCATGAATATTGATGACTTCTACATGTCAATATCAATATTATTTGATAATCAATGGCATAATTGATGATAGAGTACATTAAACTCATTGTCATTTATTTTTATAATGACTCAAAGATAGTTCTACATCTAATATTTAATAGATTTATTTATTATTCATATACAAAAGTGCGTTTATATGCTTATAGATATCGCTTCGTTAGGGTTTATGATGTTCAATGGCGTAATGAGAACGATTTAACATGTGATTATTGTAATGTCGTTTTGATTTCAATGCAAATTTAGAACCATTTCTACTGCTGATATCGGTCGATCATGGGTTTTTGATGTTCAATGTCCCTTATGGACTTTTGATGCTGATATCGATGATTTTCTTTCTTATTCATGCCAAATTGGTGACGTTTTTCTGCGAATCATGAGTTATTTGATCTTCCATTGACAAATGTGTCTTTTAATCCATATTAATGAAGTGGTTTTTAGAATATCTCAATGAAAATGTACCGCTGACATACCGACAATACGACGTATTTTAATATTCAAATGGATCAAATGAATGTGCGTTATTCTAATCATGATGATATTCGTGAATGTTTATTGAAAAATCAAATGACAATGATGACATCGTAAATGATGATATCACTGAAATTATTTGATATTCAATGACAAATGATGACGTTGTACATGCCGATATCACTGACGTCATTTGATATTCAATGACAAATGTTGACATTGTACATGCCGATATCACTGACGTCATTTGATATTCAATGACAAATGATGACGTTTCTACATGCTGATATCACAGAAGTTATTTGATATTCAATGGCAAATGCTGATAGAGTACATGATGAAAAACACTGATTTATTTTTATATTGGACGACAAATGATGAGGTTCTACATGCTAATATCTCTAAAGCTATTTGATATTCAATGACAAATGATGACGTTGTATATGCTGATATCGCTGATACGGTTTGATGTTTAATGACAAATGATGACGTTTTTACATGCCGATATCACTGAAGTTGTTTGATACTCACTGACAAATGTTGACGCTGCACATACCGATATCACTGACGTTATTTGATATTCAAAGACAAATGATGAGGTTCTACATGATGATTTCGCTGAAGTTATTTGATATTCAATGACAAATGATGACATCGTAAATGATGATATCACTGAAATTATTTGATATTCAATGACAAATGATGACGTTGTACATGCCGATATCACTGACGTCATTTGATATTCAATGACAAATGTTGACATTGTACATGCCGATATCACTGACGTCATTTGATATTCAATGACAAATGATGACGTTCTACATGCTGATATCACAGAAGTTATTTGATATTCAATGGCAAAATGCTGATAGAGTACATGATGAAATCACTGATTTATTTTATATTGGACGACAAATGATGAGGTTCTACATGCTAATATCTCTAAAGCTATTTGATATTCAATGACAAATGATGACGTTTATATGCTGATATCGCTGATACGGTTTGATGTTCAATGGCAAATGAGAACATTCTACATGCTGATATTGCTGATATGGTTTGATGTTCAATGGCAAATGAGAACATTCTACATGCTGATATCGCTGATATGGTTTGATGTTCAATGGCAATGAGAACATTCTGCATGCTGATATCGATGAAATTATTCCATATTCAATGCCAAATGATGACGTTCTACATGCCGATATCACTGAAGTTATTTGATATTCAATGACAAATGATGACGTTCTACATGCCGATATCACTGAAGTTGTTTGATACTCACTGACAAATGTTGACGCTGAACATGCCGACATCACTGACGTTATTTGATATTCAAAGACAAATGATGAGGTTCTACATGCCGATATCACTGAAGTTATTTGATATTCAATGACAAATGTTGACGCTGTGGTTTGATGTTCAATGGCAAATGAGAACATTCTACATGCTGATATCGGTGAAATTATTCAATATTCAATGCCAAATGATGACGTTCTACATGCCGATATCGCTGAAGTTATTTGATATTCAATGACAAATGATGACGTTCTACATGATGATATCGCTGGAGTTATTTGGTATTCAATGATAAATGATGACGTTCTACATACCGACGTCGCTGAAGTTGTTTGATATTCAATGATAAATGATGATGTTACGTACATGCCTATACACGGAAGTTATATGATGTTTTCAAATTACAAATGATGACGCTCTTCTTACCGATTTTCGCGGAGGTTTTTTTGGTATTGAATAACAAATGATGACGCTGTTCATGCCGATATCGCTGAAATTATTTGATATCCAATGACAAATGATGACATTATACTTGCCAATATCACTGAAGTAATTTGATATTCAATGACAAGTGTTGACGCTGTGCATGCCGATATCACTGAAATTATTTGATATTCAATGATAAATGATGACGTTCTACACGTTGATATCGCTAAAGTTATTTGATATTCAATGACAAATGTTGACGCTGTGGTTTGATGTTCAATGGCAAATGAGAACATTCTACATGCTGATATCGGTGAAATTATTCAATATTCAATGCCAAATGATGACGTTCTACATGCCGATATCGCTGAAGTTATTTGATATTCAATGACAAATGATGACGTTCTACATGATGATATCGCTGGGTTATTTGGTATTCAATGACAAATGATGACGTTCTACATACCGACGTCGCTGAAGTTGTTTGATATTCAATGATAAACGATGATGTTACGTACATGCCGATATCACGGAAGTTGTTTGATGTTTTCAAATTACAAATGATGACGCTCTTCATACCGATATCGCGGAGGTTATTTGGTATTGAATAACAAATGATGACGCTGCCTTGCCGATATCGCTGAAATTATTTGATATCCAATGATAAATGATGATGCTGTACATGCCGACATCGATGAAGATGTTTGGTTTTCAATGGACAATCGCCGATATGGCTGAAGTTATTTAATATCATTTTGGCATTACAGTTCAATCAACTTTCATTTATAATCTAGCATATCAATAAACTATAATGATCTTACGATATTTATAACTACATCAATTCCTTTGGTATTACATTGTGATTATTTGATGAATATTTCATGTACAATTCATATTATCTGATTTGTGAATAAAGGTTCATAGATTGATTAAGTCATTAACACCCGCATTGCGTCTTCTGGGGATGTTATGATAAATACTTTCTATAAGTATTCAAGTACTGATATTATATAGATTTTATTATTACTCCTTATATTACATGTTTCATGTTATATGCAATTATAGATATTGCTTCTGGTGTCCAGGGGCTCTATAATGCATGTTTTCTACAACTGTATTTCAGTTTTATGAAAGTTTAACTTAGACTTTTGTAATCGTCCCGTTTTAGTCTTCAGCCTTTATCGTCGACCCTTTCTTGTCTTCTATCTTTTTGGTCGATCCTTTTATGGGTCTTTTTCCTTTTTAATCGTCCCTTTTTGGTGTCTTTTGTCTTTTTGTTTGTCCCTTTCGTGTCTTCTGCCTTAAATTTGGTGATCTTTGTTTTTTTGTAATTGCAGCGTTTTTATCGTTCCTTTTCGTATATCTGTCTTTTATCCTATTTTAAGGAAGATGGTTCTTTACGGACACATAGCCTTCCTCTTTCAATAAAACGCACCGCCATGACAAAGCACAAAAGTAGCAGTAAACACCTTTTAATCAATCTTCAGCCAAATGGATCCTCCCTGGTTGTAAGGTCACGTTTGCCGTTATTGTCCTTCACATTCGACTGGGCGATGAATTATGAAAAATGGTGAATGTTTCATTGAAAGAAAAGTAAATGCAATGTTGAAGTCTTTGGTTTGACTTTGTCGTCACATTCTGTTTGTTTTGTTCACGCATCATTATCAATATTATTAAATTTGATGCGACTATCGTACAAGTGAGACGTTCAGCGCTATAAAACCAGGTTCAATTCACCATTTTCTACATTTGAAAATGCCTGTACTTAGTCAGGAATATGACAGTTGTTGTCCATTCGTTTTTGATGTGTTTTGTCATTTGATTTTGCCAAGTGATTTGGGACTTTCCGATTTTATTTTCCTCGGAGTTCAGTATTTTTGTGATTTTACATTTTTTCACACAGAGACAATCAATGTTATCAAAAAACACCAGCACGAAATGTCACATTGTTTGAATTTAGGAATTCAAAAGCATTCTTAAGTTATATTACTGATACTGACTTGAAAATACAATCAACAAATATAATTAAATTTGATTTTTTTTTAAAGTAAATTGAGACGCAATATATGTCCGTGTGTATACTATATTATTTATCTAATGATATAAAATAACAGGATATTTTGGGATTTAAAATATGATATTTCTATATATTATCTAGTTAATGTCTTTGCCCACGAAGCCTACGCTGTCATAAAAAACGAGTTTGAAGTAGCCGTTGGGTTTGAAAATGTCAAAGAGGTGATTTACAATGCAACTAGTTACGTTTTAATAACCAATAAAAAGAAATTATTCCATTATTCATTTTGATTCTCTAAAATCAATTAACCGTCTTCATGTAGACTGGTTCTCTGTCCTTTATCTGTTTGGCTCTAGGATATCCGTATGTTGCAAGGGAGAGGACCAGCCTATTCTTTCATTCTGACTTGTTCTATCTTTAATGGATTATAATATTCTAACTCCACAAATGTATATTTAACAAAATTATATATAAGTTGACATTCACTTATCAATAAAAGGTCATTGGCGGTATCAACGAGACATCAATGGGACAGCAATCCAACAACACAAAATCAAAAGTAGCTTTGGGATCAAGACATAGTTTTTATTTTAGGCGACTGCCATACAACATATACAAGACGAAGTGTGAGATTTATCTAGCTATAAAACCAGGTTTAGTCCACCATTTTCTACATAAAAAAAATACCGGTACCAAGTCATAAATATTACTGTTGTTTCTAATCACGTGATGCGTTTGAGGTTTTGATTTTCCTTTTATAATTTTCTCAGAGTTCTGTATTGTTGTTATTTTAATTACTTTTTTCAAAGACCGTCACGTGTTCATAAAATATTTCAAAACTTAAATGCAAAACATACTACAAAAAATACAATCGCTTAAAAGAGGACGGAAGATAACAGATAGACAGTCAAACTCATAAATCGAAAATAAACTGACAACGCCATGACTAAAAATGAAAAAGACAAACAGACAACCAATAGTACACATGACACAACGTAGAAAACTAAAGAATAAGCAACACGAACTCCACCAAAAACTGGAAGAGATCTCGGGTGCTCCGGAAGGGTAAGATATCCTGCTTAAGGATAACTAAAAGCAATCATTGAAGAGGTTACTTTTTTGTTGAAAGGAATGCTACGTGTTTCGGTTTTCTTTTGTCTTTGTACAAGCGGAAATCCAGTTAAAATTATCAACAAAAAAATGGAAATCTTTGTTAGATAATGTAAAAAAGGTGACATTTGTTAATTTGAATTATATACATCTGTTTCTATGGGCTTTAAAATTTTATGAAAGTAGTTAATTTGGGCTGTTATGCATCTTATTTATGTGTTTTTAATTACATTATTGAATTGGGATTCTAGATATTTGTAAACTTTTGAATTATAGACAAATTTTTCAAAACAGTCGATTGAAATACGTTCTAATTCTCATTGATTTTTTTGCATAAATTCCGAGAAAAAAAAAAACGATAATAGATTTATCTTCTTAAACCATCAATTTGCATTTCTGCCCCGGGGGAAAAACTGTCTCGAGCATCACTCAAGAGACATTGATTGTCGAAGTGCGCATATGGTGCAGAAAATTTGTACCGTTTATGGCCTTATCGAAAACTAGGTGATATAAAATCCTTATATAAAAATGATGTTCTAATGAAAACTAAGACATTAAGAAAAACACAAGTAGCCCTTTTATCTAACATGAAAGACATATGTAGGCATAGTATAGTCAATCTAACATAAGTTTGACCCTTACCTAAAAGTAATTGCAACAGAAGTTTCTTAAGTTTAAATCTCTAGCATTACACCCCAAATATACACAGAAAAAAAGTCCCATAAAATCTAACTTGAGGAAGACTAAAAAAAATCACCATTGTAAATTCCTATGGAGATTTGCATTTAAAAGGGAGATAACTCTTGCAAAAAGGGCAGATATATCAATAAAAATTGATACAAAACTATTACTTTACCGCTTCTATTCACCAGAATGTATTGATTCTTGATTTTTAAGCGGTCTTTAGAGTATAACAAACAACTCTAAAGGTGTTTTTATATCTTTTATCAAGCTATAATCTAGATTTCTACTTCTTTAGTTGACTTTTATTGAATTCTTCAACATGTCAAGGTAAAGAATCTCAAATTTAATAAAAATAAATAAGCATGTTATCTTCTTTTTGTGGTTTAAATTTTCTTTAGATAAGTAAGATGCTGAAAAAATAAAATATACAGATATAAACAATACCAAATATTTTCACATTATTTTTTTAAATGGTCACAAATCTTCAAATTTGCACTTTCTTTAATTTAAAACGCACGAAAAAATAAAACTACCCATAACACTTCGGTTTTGTACATTTCATGAGCAGGATATTACATAATTTAGTCAAATACAAACTTATAACCCCATCAAAGTACATACTTTACATAAATTCAAGAAAATCAACCAAAATCTGACCAAACAAAGACTCATTTTTTCGGAGTTATCTCCCCTTCCAATGTTAATTTCCATAGGAAATTAAAATGCTGATTTTGAGTTTTCCTCAAGTGAAATTTTATGGGACTTTTTGTCTGTGTATGTAAAGGGATAATGCTATAGATTAGAACTAAAACATTTTCTGTTGCAATTAGTTTGAGGGTTAAATCTTAGTTTGACTTGGCTACAGGAGATTGATAGACATATGTGAAAAGTAAAATCACAAAAATACTGAACCCCGAGGAATATCAAAAAAGGAAAGTCCTTAATCAAATGGCAATCAAAAGATAAAACACATCAAACGAATGGACAATTAACAAGATATTTGTTTTCTCAATTTTTCATTACAATTCATCTAGATTTTAAAACCTCCATCAATCTACCCTGTTGTATAGAAAAATTGGATTCACGTCAGCTTTGCATATCAAACCAAAGCATAATAACCTTCTGTACAATGAATGTTGTTTGAAAGAATGCAGACATCTTTTAATCACCGTTATCTATTAAGTTTAAAAACCGGTGATTTATTATTTTGTTTTCCAATGTTACAAAAGATTTTTAATCTTACAAATGATATATTGAAAATAATTTATTTAATGTATAATGGCAAATTTAATGATGTATGTATTCTTCACACACATAATTTTACCTTTGTAACTAGTCTACACCATGAAGTTCATTCCCATCTTCATCGTATGTAATAGGTTTTTAATTAGGTTTACAGAATGGAGAACCATGGGTACAAAATGGACAAACAATGACGTTTTTAAAATGTAACAACTAGACAGATGAAAATTCATCATAGATACCAGGATTGAATTTTATATTTGACCCAGACGCGCGTTTTTTTTATTAACAAACGGACAAATCAGTGACGTTTGAATAAAAAGTTAATTGCAAACAAAGTACGAGTCGAAGGAGCATTTAGGGCCATGAAATTATATATAATAAATTGTATTAACTTTATTAAAATAAACATTTTGACTACTTAAAACAAAAATGTTTTGTCTCCTAAAACGGTAAATTCAGTCTTATATTATTACTAAATTATTTTAAACTTAACAGGAAACATTGATTGTGTGTCTGATGATTGCCGATAAACAAAAATTATTTTTCGTGCTGATTAAGTGAAATGATTTGTTTCTGAAATGCAACAGAATTTTGGGAGCATGATTGATTAAATGCCTTCGATGTATCAGAAATTATAATTGCTATGCTTTACTAACGTCACTGTCTCAATAACAAATATTGACAGTTATTCTATTCTAAAAAAATCAACATCAAAATGCAAATAATCAATCAATATATTTCCTGAATATTGTCCCAGTACTCTTTAACTGTAAATAAAGGATAATTGTTCTTCTTTCAATAGAAAAACTGCTCTTTTAAATCTAGCACTGATATATCATTTATTAAAATTTATTAATTTTTGTAAAAAAATAAAATGATTGGGGTTTTTTTTATAAAAAAAAATAAAAGTGGACAACATTTTGCTAGTGATAGTATAATTTTTAAATGACCTTTACTATTGTCATCTTATTCTTGTTATGTTAATTAATGTCAGCAAAAATTAGATATAATGTCAATTGGCACAAAACACATTTATACTGATGTTCGTAATAACGATGCTATTGTGTAATTATCTACATAAATTAAGCCTAAAACATGTTTGTTACAGTAACTTTAACATTTGTTGGCGATGACATGAAAGAATATTTTAAGAGATTAAAAGTCATACTACAACCTAGAATATGAGCGGCAACTTTTGTAGAAGTTGAAAGCACATGCCACTAGCGGGATCCGAACTCAAAACCTCTGAGATTTTTTATATAAGACCACTAGCTATATATATATAGACTACTGAGGCACCTATGTCGACTTAGGTTATTATCTTAATTGAAAAACAAATTTAAAGACACAAATATCAAATCAAGTGGTTCTGAAATTGAATCTGCTGCAACAACCCGATGACACAGGGAAACAAATATCCAGAGTCAGCGAAGAAGATTGTACAAAAAGTGTGAACATAAAACATCCCTCTTAATGGATACTGTAACATACTATTTTTTAATCTGCCATATTCCTAGTGGTTGATTTATAAAAGCAGTAATTGTGTGCTTTTTGTGTTACTAATATTGTGAGATATGACACTGAACTTCTAATACCATCGATCATATGTCTATATTGACGTCTTGTAAGTGTGATAAAACGGCTGTCCGACACGCTGTCGTGATTGATGATGTTAGTTGTGTAGGGTTGATGATTAACTTTGTTTTGAACTTTGACGTATTTTGTCCGTTCCATTTCCTCATACAAACATCTCACATAAGTCGATAGTTTCGTTAATGGAATAACAGAATACTTTTCTTTTGTATACATACATGCTTCAGAACATTCATGTTCACTCGAAACTGTTTAAACTATTTGAAAACTTAAGACCAGAATAATTATATGCATTCAAAATTTTTCAACAGCGGTGATTATCACTGGCCACTTATTAAGAGAGAGAGAGAGAGAGAGAGAGAGAGAGAGAGAGAGAGAGGAGAGAGAGAGAGAGAGGAGCTCTAACTTCCTCTGATTGTCGCATTGAGAAAGGCAATCAACAACCGGACAATGAAAAACAAATGTATTCAAGTGTCAATGTCAAAATATATTTACGTATTAAATACTTGATTTACAAGTTATTTTTAATAAACCTTCTATGGTATTTCATTACTATAAATGATAAACTCTTCGTGTTCATTGAAAATAGATACGTTAGTCCTACAAATATAAAATATTGAGCAAACATGTTTTCTAGGCATTGATTTATTGGTAGGTAGTTAAGCTATGTATTTTGAATACAAAATCAGTTTAAATCACAATTTTTAAATGTATAATGTAGAAGGGTCTAGATAGAAGTCCTATAATCCATTTTTCTTTATTCTTTGTTTTATTTCACCATCCATTATTTCCGAGACAATTATTTAATTCTTGAAGTTGTTTTTCTTCATTCGTTTGGTGTGTTCGAGCTTTACATTTTGTCATTTCATTAAGTTCTTTTCATTTTAAATTTTTCTTGCAGTTTTGTATTTTTTGTATTTTACTTTTTAATTTTATTTTTAACCCTTTATTTTGAAATTTTTGCCCTTATTCTCTATTCTGTAGACACCATCCAGAGATTAGAAATTCAAAATGGTGGCTTCCCTAGTTACGGACTCTGGTAGAAACGTGGAATCTAACATCCCTTTATTTATCAACGTCCAATTAAAGCTATCGTTCTCAACGAATTTTATTACAATATATATTTGTATTTAGTATGAACTTGGTTAGCGTCTGGCGTACAAATTTAAAGCCTGGATCAATCTACAGCCTTAACACATTGTATAAGATATGTATACAAAAATTATGTGTTATTCTGAAAAGACAATTGTAAAGGTGTGAATCAGTTCTTTGCTTCTTATATGCAGTATAAATAATATTTTCAATTGGGTGATGCATGTACATGGGAGAAAATTGTTAAAAAGATTGAGCTTTTTCCAACCCTGAACAACCTAATAAAGGCAACAGTAGTATACCGCTGTTCGAAACTCATAAATCGATAGAAAAAACAAATCCGGGTTACAAACTAAAACTGAGGGAAACGCATTAAATATCAGAGGAGAACAACGACACAACAATAAAATGTAACACACACAGAAACGAACTAAGCATTAGACAAAATCCGATGAGAATAACAAATATAACATCAAAACTAAATATATGAATTTGGGATAGAAAAGTACCGTAACACGTCTTACAGTAATGTGAATTCACACTCAAATATAAGAGGAAACTAATATCTTGAGAGTAAATTTATATATTATTCAAAGGGAAATCATCCTTACAATATAAATTGATTATCTTCTCTATCAATATTTCTCTCTTGTGCGGATGCACGGACTGTAGTCGTGTTCCATAATGTTGTATTTAGTTATGATTGTTTGTTGTCTTAGAGGGAAACTTCGGGATTTTTCACTTATCATCTTATTATGTTCATAATACCATAAAAAAACATATTCACCGAGTTTTATTTTGATATGAAAACTTGGCAGTGTCGGTTTTGATATGTATTTTGTCCTAACCGATTCCTCGTTCTTACCTTAGCGTATTTTGCCACGGCATTTGTGGGGCGTCCGGGGGACCTTGTTCCATTTTATGTATATGGTTTTGCACTTTTTATACTTTGAGGACTGAGCGAATTAGGTGAGTGTGTGAGTTTAGTGTGTTTTATTTTATTGCATTGTATTATGTTTGGGGAATGTTAACTTTCTGGTAAGAAGACCCGTCACGCCCTGGCTGGGGAATTGAGTAGGCAAATGCTCACAGTAATCTGTACCGATACAGGCTCCAAATGTCCTCCTTTATACACCATAACTCATGGTGGTGCTCCTAACTAAAGGAGGCTCATACGGAGACAAGAAGACAAGATGATTTAAAGCGCATCGACGACTTTTGGTGTAGCTATCAACCAACTATAAACAAGTGATAGCCATACTACTTTTAAAATTAAATTGTAGGATGTATGTGGGATATTTGATACGAATTTAAGTAATAAAAGTTATTCATACAATAGACAAAATTTATGATTTTTTTCTACAAATACTTTAAACAAACATATGAAACTGACATGATCGATAGTGTATTAAAAATACATGTTTGTATTCTGACCTTTTTGCTTCAGTTCAGCAAACATTTTCTGCTTGTAATGTGGAAATACCATGTGTATTGTTATGTGACACTTGGTGTATGTTGAATGCGTGGTTAAACTCAAGATAATTAAAAGATTAGCATTATGTCATTCTGATCTTTTGATCTTTCATCAGTGAATTTTAGCCGTCACGGTTCAACGTTCCGGATGTGAACACCATTTCGTATGCATGATAAACGGAGTGCATAAGCTCACTTTTAAATGAATTATGACTTCTGAATACTTTTGTAACGATGAAATATTTAATTAATTTGATTGATTAAATTTATAAATAATAATAGCCTTCTAAACACGAGTGTATGAACTAAAAATTGAACTATTTTATATTTAAATTATAATCGGTTATAAACTTTAATATTTGAAACAGATAATTACCAATTGCAATTATATAATTTAGTCCATCCAAAACGATCTTTATTTACATATTCAGGAATTAATATTCTCATCAAAATATCTTAAATCTCACAACGCACAAATACTTCCGCTATTTGAAAAAAGAAGATGTTTAAAAATTGACAGGAAATTTAAGGATCTTCTTGGAATGGAATCGGGAAATAAAGAACAGCTCTTCTTTTCAAGTGTGAGAAACATCAACAAAATTTATACATAATCGGGAATGTCCTTATTAAAATAGTCTTCGTCTCACAACGTATAATACTTTAATTATTTGACGAACGATGTTTTTTTTAAAAAGGCAGAACGAATTTAATGTCATCTTTCCCTATTTTTAAGTGTAATTATAAGTTTGTTTAAATGCGCCAGAATACCCCTAAAGCGGACAAGCAGTTCATTCTTTAAATTTTTGTTATTGAATACCAAGAAAGAAAATTAAATCCCGAACTTGATTTGAAACTTTGATACTTAATAGTTTTTCTGGAAAATATTCACATTCCTTGGGGATAATAAGTGTACGTCCAGTTGTATATATATATATTGTTATAAAGTTCACCTCACTTTATTACCGTATCATCTGTTACAGTAATTATAATTGACAGATCAGCAACTCTCACATGTCTGCACGTTCTTAAATAAACATGCAATTAAATAGATCAATTGAAGTTCTTATACACATGTTGTCATTCTGTAGTCTGACCATCAAACGATGAACTTGTTAATAAATTAGTTATTATAAAAACTGGATTGTATTATTACATAGCAAATATATTACACATATTACATGCATGTCGGAACAATTGTGATGATGAAAAATTTCTTCCTTTATTCGAGAACAATCTAATTGAAAATGTATCTATGATATTACTAGGGCCATAACTTCGATGAACCAAAGTAAGTTATATATCGACCGTATTTAAATCAAATTGGTTCTCTTCTTCTTCTTCTTCTTCTTTTTCTTCTTCTTTCTTCTTCTTCTTCTTCTTCTTCTTCTTCTTCTTCTTCTTCTTCTCTTCTTCTTCTTCTTCTTCTTCTTCTTCTTCTTCTTCTTCTTCTTCTTCTTCCTTCTTCTCGTATACACATGATAAAATAGTCTATCGACATTCGATGATTACATATATGTTGACATACGTGGACTAGTTTATTTACAAAACGTTTACCCCAAATCTTTTTTTTTTATTGGGTATTATTTAGATTTTTATAAATAATATTCTTTACACCAGAAATGTTATTTATAAACAAGCGTATGAGTTTAGTAATAACTATATCACTTTCAATCACGCAAGACAGGGATGTATTCCTGATAGTTAAAAATGGAAAGTTACAAATTATCGGCCGTTTACACTCCTCAATACCCTCAGAAGTGAAACGATGCATGAACTTGCAAGTCCGACAGGAAATCGTTTGAATACCTGGACGTGTCACCTCACAATACCTTTGGGGGTAATACCTTTAGCCATGATGGTTATCAAATGAGGGAAGGTCCAAATTTATTTAAATCACATAAAAGAATGTCATAATGAATAAATTAGCTTTTCGAAAAAAAAATTTCCGATACACTTATTGATGATGAACTTTGACTTTTTAACTAATTGAAAATGCCTGTACCAAGTCAGGAATATGACAGTTGTTATCCATTCGTTTGATGTGTTTGAACTTTTGATTTTGCCATTTGATTGGGGACTTTACTTTTTATATTTTCCTTGGAGTTCAGTATTTTTGTGATTTTACTTTCCACTATAAACAGTTTAAAAATTACAGACCATGGTTATTTAAAACAATAATAACATTTTCCGTATCAAGTTAGTTAGTCGGACAAAACAATCGTACGATTGACAAGATATTGACACGCAATTACGACTACATCAGGTTACTATAGTTTTGGTCTTTAGACATATCGTGGTCTCTAAACGGAGGAGATGACAAAATGGCGGCACGCAGGGAATTGACACTCTTAATTTAAAATCGATGGTGATCTCTTATCTAGCAGAATAAAACTTTAATATCTATGAATTTGAGCATTTTTATACAGAATTGACATAATATCAATTTTTGATTTTTTTGCGAAGTTTCCCTGTAAAACAAATCAGTGCAATCATTATATGAAATTTAAAAACCCACAAGGTTCCATGATTGGTCAAATAAGGAGTTGTATTTCTATTTCTTTGAAGAGTTTAATTAGATACAATTTGAAATAAGGCTGAATTCTTTCTGAACAAGCGACCGAGATTGTATGGGACTAATGTTAAGATAATCAAACATTTCTGAAGCATATAGCAGTTTAATTGTTTTGGGTATACCGTGTACAGTCATCATATGTATGTTATCTAATTGGTATTGTGACGTTCTGATTGGTTGGCTATGTCTACAATAGAATCATCAAACATTGTTATATTAAATATTGCGGCTGTGTCATCTCCCAAGTTTTGTAAGCGAGCTCCCCAGTAATGGTTCATTCTTAGTTCAGTCACATCAGTGTCCATACTTCTCCCCTTCTTCAGTTTATTATGAGGAATTGCAACACACTTTTAGTACAACAAATTGGTTTGTCTAATTTTTTGCAGGTTTTGGAGTACGACGCAAATATCTCTTTAAGATATGTTTTTCGTTTCTAGATTTTCCTAAAACAGAGAAAGTTTTATTCACAGACCATTCGTCTACTTCTAATGACTTCTAGTATGACAAGACCTACCTATTGCATTTATTGTGAACCTGTTCTCGTCCTGTATATGCATGAAATAATGCCACTGGACGTTAAGTAACCAACAATCAATCAATCAATACTTCCGTGTGATTTTTTGAATTTCTGTGGAGAAAACGAAATCCTTGTGTTTTGTCATATGGCATGAACGGATACACGTCCATTTCAAATACTATTTGCCATGTTAAGATATTGCCATATGTCGATAGGCGGTCATCTGTGGTTTTATAACTGAATATGGAAAATGATCATTCCAGTCGTGATAACTTACAGCAAAAGGGAAATTTTCAAAACACCAGTTAAGGCCTAAAAGATTCATTTTTTACTTTAAAATGATCATATAGATATATTCGCTCAAATCCCGCGCAAAGCATATAATCAATCTATTGCCTCAATTCACTTTTGTCCATTTTGCTTTGTCATTATCATATATTCTTACCAGAATCACTGCCACTAAATAAAATGGAGGTTTACTGTCGTTTAAAGTTCGGACGCTGCCACTTCCTTTGTAGTGTTGTACTATATCTATGTCTGTTGACCTCACGTGAATATAATCTTGATTTTTTACAATAACAATCCTGATAATGATGAATAGGCATACACGAGAATATATATGAACCCAAAAAAGGTTAATAAAAATTTCAAACACTTGCACCATCTTATCATATTTATAAAAAAAAATCAAAAATTGTTAAAAAAAAATACACCGATCGTTAGTGAGAAAGTATTTTAAATTGAATACATGCATATCTGTTGTAATTTTCATAGACAAATCGAAACATAGCATATATAATATTAGATTGTGACAGATTAAATATACAACACATACAATCATAGGTTACATACAAGTACCTCCCTGTAAAGGGTTATTCAAGACTTAAAATCATTATTATATGCAGATACAAGTCGCTATCATGTGTATAAAGCATTTTGAGTTACCAATAAGGAACTATAGTATTCAAGATTTTTGTTGATATAAACACATCTTCACGTCATGATAATTGACTACTGTGAAAGTATTTTTTAAGTTTTGTTTGTGGGGTACCAATTTTCGTGGGTTTCGTGGTTGTCCTCATTCACGAATTTAAGTGTCCAACGAACACAAAGTCAAAACACGGAAATAAAAACTGTAACGAGCTTGGATATTAATAAAAAAAAGAACATGGAGTGCCAGTACTTGTATTTTTCATATATAAATGCAGAGAAAAAATATTTATTTTTGAAAATATACAATTAGTTATCAAAGGTACCAGGATTATAATTTAATACACCAGACGCGCGTTTCGTCTACATAAGACTCATCAGTGACGTTCATATCAAAATATTCATAAAGTCAAACAAGTACAAAAAGAGGGACGAAAGGTACCAGAGGGACAGTCAAACTCATAAATCGAAAATAAACTGACAACGCCATGGCTAAAAACGAAAAGGACAAACAGACAAACAATAGTACACATGACACAACATAGAAAACTAAAGAATAAACAACACAAACTATACCCCACCAAAAAGTAGGGGTGATCTCAGGTGCTCCGGAATGGTAAGCAGATCCTGCTCCACATGTGGCACCCGTTGTGTTGTTTATGAATTAACAAATCCGGTAAATAGTCTAATTCGGTAGGTCACATTCATGAAAGGGAAGGGGATTGTAGTTACGACGTTAGAACATATCCGATATCATTTGGGAAACGGTTATTCCATAACGGTCAACCAACTCGTGATGGTGTCCGTGAAATTTACGAAGAGATGATTTCAACTTCACCATTTGGAACTCTTCATTTAATAGCTTACAAAGTTGAAGAGCATTGAGGATCCAAAATTCCTGGAATAAGAAAAATCCTTAGTTTTTAGATCAAAAATCCAAAAAGTTGTGTCAAATACTTCTTAGATAATCTATGCCTGGGATAAGAAAATCCTTAGTTTTTCGAAAAATTCAAAGTTTTGTAAACAGGAAATTTATAAAAAAAAAAAAAGACCACATTATTGATATTCATGTCTACACCGAAGTGTTACTACTGGGCTGATGATACCCTCGGGGACGAAACGTCCACCAGCAGTGACATCGACCCAGTGGTGTAAATAGTTATCAAAGGTACCAGGATTATAATTTAGTAAGCCAAACGCGCGTTTCGTCTACACAAGACGTATCACCACATTATTGATATTCGTGTCAACACCGAAGTGTTGACTACTAGGCTGGTGATACCATCGGTGACGAAACGTCCACCAGCAGCATCGACCCAGTGGCGTAAATAGTTATCAAAGGTACCAGGATTATAATTTAGTACGCCAGATGCGCGTTTCGTCTACATACGACTCAACAGTGACGCTCATATCAAAACATTTATAAAGCCAAACAAGTACAAAGTTGAAGAGCATTGAGGATCCAAAATTCCATAAAAGTTGTGCCTAATACTTCTCAGGTAATCTATGCCTGGGATAAGAAAATCCTTAGTTTTTCGAAAAATTAAAAGTTTTGTAAACACAAAATTTATAAAAATGACCACATTATTGATGTTCATTTCAACACCGAAGAGTTGACTACTGGGCTGGTGATATCCTCGGGGACGAAACGTTCACCAGCAGTGGCATCGACCCTAAAGTTATATACATGTTTTATGTTTATAATCTTGTATGAATATTGTTAGTGCTTCATAAGCCTCTGAAGGCTGGCTGATATGGTATACTATTGCTAATGTATTGAAATGTAATTGTAATTTCATGTATATTGTATCAGGTTGCACTTTAAATAAAATAAAATCTAAAATCTATACAGTGCCATGTTTATATTCCATACCAATATAGTCCAGCTGGAGACCTTGGCTTTGTAAACAATAAACAACTGAGAGAATGCTAGAAAAAAATCCGAAATATCGAAATCCTCAGACCAACAACATGAAATAGAACTGAAGGCTAATAAAGGATGTAGTTGAGGATTATGGCAGAAAATGGGAAAGTGCGAACCAGATGATTAAAAACGGGATGATTTATCTTACTGGTTCAATACTTTCAATTTCGGTCATGCAGTCAAGACGCTCAATGTCGTGGATGCTTCAAAAAAAGGGGCGAAAGATACCAGAGGGACAGTCAAACTCACGGATCGAAAATACCTGACAACTCCATGGCTAGAAAATAAAAAAAGACAAACAGACAAATAATGGTACACAAGACAGAACAAAGAAAACATAAGACTAAGAAATACGAACCACACCAAAAACGGGGAGTAATATCAGGTGCTCCGGAAGGGTAAGCAGATCCTGCTCCATGTGCGGCACCCGTTATGTTGCTCATGTTGTATTATAAACTCGATAAATAGTTTTAATTCGGTAGGTTATATTCGTGGTGAAAAGGTTAGTGGATTGTAGTTCCGACATAAGGAACATATCCGTTGTCATCTGTGAAACGGTTACTCCATAACAATAGCTTCCTTGTGAGCAGCAACCCTCTATCAAGAAAATCATGATAGGAAATACAAGCCCGGGAACATATCAATCGGGAGATATATACTCCGTAAACAGGCGCTGCTGCAATGTTGCTTCATGGAAATGGAAAGATCACAATTGAAAGCTGAGATCATCTAGCTCTTCTGTCGTAAAGTTTTGTTTTCAACCAAACTTCATTTTCTATTTCAATTTCTATATGTAGGTTAAGATATGAGGCAGACTTAAATGTATATGTTATATCCTTTATCTCTAGTTCGATGAGATAGATGCGTTTAACATAGTCATTAAATTTTGAACAATTTAGTGAAAGAACATCATCTATATTGCGGAAATTAAAGTTACAGAATGTTTTTAATTTCTTATCTTTCTTCCTAAGACGTATCTGTATGAAGCCAGCCTCAAAATAATAAAGAAACAAGTCGGCAAGAAGAGGAGCACAATTGGTTCCCATTGGAATGCCGACAGTCTGCTGAAAAACACTTCGTCCAAACGTAACAAATATGTTGTCAATAAAGAAATCAAGCTACTTGATAATGTCAGTTTCATAGAATGTTTTGTTTTGATCAGTGTGATTCTTTTCAACCTCGTTTGATGTTGCTCGTCACATCTCGTCATTGTGCTGAGCACTATGGTTATATTTTTGTATTCTTGTCTTTCGTTTTTGCTTACGTGCTTTGTATTTCATTTAAACATCGATAAAAAAAAATATTTCATCTGTATACTGGATACCAAACCCTCAACATCCTTATACAAAAGATATAAGGTCGGGTCGTCAAGATATTCAACCAAACAAATTTCGTAAGTTTATATCAACATTCTTTTTACTACAGTAAATGATTTATTTAACAATATTGTGATGAGGTTTATTTGTTCAACGGCGTCAATCATATATGGATCTTCTTCAATGTATTTAATCATAATCTTTACATGTTTTCGATAAAATCAAAACATTTGGTCTTTTCGGGTAAAGATTGCAATCAAACCCCAAGCGGACTGACTTAATTGATACCAAAATCTTCTAAGATTTATCAACCATTTTTTACGTAAGAAAATGCCTATACCAAGTCAGAAATATGACAGTTGTTATCCATTCGTTTGATGTGTGTGCCGTTTGACTACGAACTCCCGTTTGGAATGTTCCTCGGAGTTCAGTATTTTTGCTATTTTACTTTTTATCAATGAACAATATGCCCTATATTCAAGTAACCCGAATAATCCAGTCGTTATATTCCGACTCACTATCGATATTTATTTGATATCAAATCACAATTGCAAATGTCATACTGTAAACCAACTTATTTTCGCGAGCGATATGTTTCGCGACTTTCGCGAGTAGAAAAATATCGCGAACATAACTCGTCGCGAATATGTAAAACTTTGATTATTTCTTACTTAACTACATCAGGTAAATTTGAGAATCGCGAAATCAAATCACCGCGAAATGGACCAGAAAGGGCTAAGGGAGCTACCATTTGATTTTTATGGGGGGGGGGCTAGGATGAAATTTGAAAAAAATAGGCAGGACAGGAATTTTGAGTAATAAAAAAAAGGCAGGATGAGACACTTTGCAAAAAAAAAAAAGCAGGATGACAATTTAGGTAAAAAAAGTCGGGATAAACTAATAAAAAAAAAAGGCAGGACCGAATAGAGTGAAAAATAAAAAGGCAGGACAGAGATTACAACTAAAAAAAATGCGGAACAAAATTTTTCATCCTAGCCCTAGATTTAATAATCCCTATCAAATCGTATTTTCCCAGTTGAAATACATTATATGCGTAGTTGTTCCATGTTGGTAAGTCGTTATTGCTTAATAGATAAGGAAAACACTTATAACAGTCGAGTTAATTTGATCAGTATATATGTTGTGTACAAGTTGCGATTTTGTACAGGTTATAACATGTACAACAATTTTGTACATGTTATAATTTGTACAATGCAAAAATACAAGTTATAACATGTACAAAAGTACCTCATACATGTTATAACATGTACAAAATATTGCTTAAAAATGGTTTTAACTTGTACAAAATTTGAAAATAAAAATATATTACTATTATTACAACACATGCAATTATAAACCTCAATACTATTTTCATCACACTGAAATTGAAGCTAACAAAACAATGTCAGAGACGGACATTATTACTGACACAATCACTGAAAATGATGGTGGACTGAATGGTCCTGATTCAGCAGACAAGAATGAACCAACCATTGAGTAAGAAACAGAGTGTGGTGATATTCTTGCTGTTAATACTAGTAATGGTTTGTCTGAGGTTACAAATATTGACATGACATCTAGCATGCACGAAAAAGGGCCCTTTCTGGCCAGCAGGTACAAACTGATGTCGTACCAAAAAGCTCAAAAAATAAATTAACTGTTCTCTCCTAAGATGATAACGTTATCATTCCTATTCTGTCCATTGATAGGGGCCCTGTCGATGAGAGAAACGAAGACGGATGATTTCCGGATGATAACTTTAGTATAAGTACATTGAAATCAATAAAATTTAAGCACAAGGTTTATAACCACTAAAGAAAGGTTGGGATTGATTTTGGGGTTTTTGGTCCCAACAGTTTATGAATTAGGGGCCAAAAAGGGGCACAAATAAACATTTTTCTTGGTTTTATCACAAAGACTTTATTACAAGTAATAGACATCTATGAAATTTAAACACAAAGTTAATGACCTCAAAAGGATTGATTTTTCATCAAAAATTGAATTCTTGGGGTTCTTTGATATGCTGAATCTAATAACCATGTATTTAGATTTTTGATATTGGACCATAACAGGTAAATATCCAATTGAATTTTTTTAAGTTCTTAGACCACATTCATTCTGTGTCAACTATTTAATCACAATCCGAAATTCAGAGCTGTATCGAGCTTGAACGTTGTGTCCATACTTGCCCCAACTGTTCAGGGTTCGACCTCTGTGGTCATATCAAGCTGCACCCTGCGGAACATCTGGTTTGCAAATGCAGCTGTATGTTATCATTAAGTGGAGGGCAAGTTTTTGTGCATTGTCAGTGTAGGAAAGGCAGTTATCATTAAGTGGAGGGCAAGTTTTTTGTGCATTGTCAGTGTAAGAAAGGCAATTATCATTAAGTGGAGGGCAAGTTTTTGTGCATTGTCAGTGTAGGAAAGGCAGTTATCATTCTGGTAGGTATAAATATATGTTTATGTCTTGTAGCAACAAGAAAAACAAATTGTTTCTAAAATGTATGAAAATGTAATATTTTATGCATGTTGTAAAAAGTGCACCTTCTTTAGCATTTGATTCTTGTTCTTTAAAATTTTATTATCTAATGAATGTCAATCGTGCATGTATATTCTATTTTATTATTTTTTTAATTTTGTACAGGTTATAACCATGTTTAAGCAATATTTTGTACATGTTACAACATGTACGAGGTACTTTTGTACATGTTATAACTTGTATTTTAGCATTGTACAAATTATAACCTGTACAATATTTTTGTACATGTTATAACCTGTACAAAATTGCAACTTGTACACGACATATATAACTAAATCGCCTCTTACTTAAAATATAGAAATAATAGCTTCAGATGTACTCATTAGCTCACCTTTTTCCAACGAACCAAATCCCTACTTTGTCTTTATAAAAATGCATTTCTTTTTTGTTAATGTATATATCGGAATTTCATTCCCTCCTTGCTCAGTATTTCATGTTAAAAAATATGAAGGAATTAATGGGTAGGGATTTTCTCAAAAATCAATAATACAAGCCGGACATCTGTTCCTACGTTTGTACTTCGAAGTATGAATAAAGGCAACTTCACTTATTGATGTAAAAATTGTCAATGTATGGGTCAGTTATGATAAGTTTACATGAACTGAATTAGTAAATTAAATACAGTCGCAAGCATCAATAAACTTAATTTTCAAAAATTTATTACATCAATAGTGATTTTTTGTTCATGCCTTGAAACGGGTAAACAGTTAAAAAAAAAACTGACTTGGACAGAAAACCATTTTGGCTTTAGGCTTTTAAAAATATGAAGACGCCAATAAACAACATAAAAATACATTTGAAGGACCTCTTGAATATTTCTTAGGACTATATAAAGAGTCTATCTTGCACGCAAAACTCTCATACCGACCGTGCAAGGGCTGTATAGCCAGTCAAGGTCGTTAAAAACTTCCATTTGTTGCAAAACTCTCAATTGATATTTTGAAAAGTTGGCAGGTATACATGCAACAAAATTATATTATACTTAAATTTTGTGTTTTAAAAACGCCCGCGTTTTTTACTTTGCTAGTTGGAATGCCTCTGATTTTAACATCGAAAGATACCAAATAGCCCGAAATTATTATCAGCTAATCGTAGACGGTGTTACAAACGACTTTGGTTGGATAAATGTCACAAATATTTCACAGGTGAAAACCGCGTCATTTTTCTTAGTCAAGTATTCAAACAGGTAAATAAGTTAATTAACACAGATATACATTTGCCAACTTTTGTTTCTTTTACATTTAAAGTAGATTTGAACGAAAAAAATGTTGAAATTATGATTAAATTCTTGTAAATATGACAAACACCAGCGACAGGTAAGACAAACCTGAAAATGGCTGTTAAATGTGGGTTACACTAATGACTGGACCGAATGACAGGACCGAATGACAGGACCAAATGAAAAATGCTAATAACTTTTTCATTTCTCAAAGGATTGATCTAAAATTTGAAATATAATAAGATTGTATCATTTAATAAATAGATTTAAGAAAAAAAAAAGAAAACAAATTTGTAAGAAACTTTAGAAAACGTGACATGACCAACTCTGATAATGACAGGACCAACATCGAGAATGACAGGACCAAATAAAAATGCTAATAACTTTTTTATTTTTCAAAGGAATTATCTCAGATTTGAAATATAAAATGATATGTCATATTTTGAAACCAAAATGTTATAAAAATATAGATATATTTTCAAAACCTTTCGAAAACGTGACATGACCATCGCTGACTGACATGACCAACCTCGACAATGACAGGACCAGATGAAATTGCTAATTTCTCTTTTAATTCTCAAAATATTTTTCTGAAATTTGAAATATAATAAGATTTCATCATTTGATAAATAGATTTAAGAAAAAAATAATAGAAAATATTTAAGAAACTTTAGAAAACGTGACATGACCAACTCTGATAATGACAGGACCAACTTCGACAATGACAGGACCAAATAAAAATGTAAATAACTTTTTTATTTTCCAAAAGAATTATCTCAGATTTGAAAAATAAAATGATATGTCAAATTTTGAAACATTTATGTTATAAAAAATATAGATTTATTTTCAAAAACTTTTAAATACGTGACATGACCATCGCTGACTGACATGACCAACCTCGACAATTACCGGAACAAACAAAATTGCTAATTACTCTTTTATTTCTCAGAATCTTTCTCTGAAATTTAAAATATGTGAAGATTATACCATTTTATATATAAATATAAGAAAAAGGTATAAAAAGCTTGCTGAAATGTGACCTGGTTAACGTTGTCAATGACAGGACAATCCTCGACAATTAATGACAGGACCAAATAAAAATAATAATTATGCATAACATTTGTCATGTTTGTCAGAATTATCCTCTCAAATTTGAAATAATGACAATTTAGACCGTTTCGCACATCATATAAGAAAAATATAGAAAAAAAAACGTATTGAAAGCTTGCGGTTGTGTGACCTGACCAACATCGACTATGATCTGGCCGATGAAATATCATAATTTCTTTTTTATTTTACTAAAATTGTTCAACTCTGATCCATAATTAGTAAGATATATCTTATAAATTCAGGAAAATATATTATATGGTGGTTTAAAATCTTGACCTAGCTACTAAACGTATGTGGGCGGAGAGTCACAGGACATGCAGAGTCACAGAATAAAAAGACAACAATGAACACTATATTTAAGAAAGAGATCTTGAAATATTTATACATATAATCATTTTATAGTTTAAGAGATAGTTCATTAAACTATAGATAAATTAAGATTTATTGAATTATCATCATAATATTTCTTGACATCATGAAGCCCAATTTAAGCCACTTTGGAAAGGTATCAAACCTTTTAAAGTAGTCCGTGAAAATGTTTGCTTCAGTATATTTTATCATATTTAAAACTACCAAGAAATCATGCATGCAAGGGTCGGGCATACTTCAAGAAATGTTTATTTGTTTTTTATGAGGGGGAAAAACTATCAAGATATATCCTGCATATACTCAAGCATACATGGAAATAATTATTTACTGTTCTGAAAATATTAATAAAACAACGACTTGAACTATTATGTGATTTTAATTACTGTCATCACAATCTTTATTGGATTTATCAACTTATTTATGGCTTATGTCACACCTTTTGTTTGTTACCTTATAATTGTTTTCAGACGTGTCAGGTTATGACCGGTAATTAATATACAAAATATTCTGAATGAATGAATGAATGATCTTTATTCTCATAAACCAAATACATAGTTGCAGAGAAGATATTATATATATAAACGAATGTAGGACAGAAAGTCACAGGACAAAAAGTCACAGACAAAAAGTCACTTTTTGTCCTGTGACTTTCTGTCCGTTTACCTATATAAACATATATAAGATATAGCATGTGTGAAATATCAATTAATATGATAAATATTTACACCAAAGATAAATAAACATATTGTTGTACTAACAAGGAGGATAGACTTTCACAGAAATAGATTTAATAAATCTACAAAGTTTCTCAAGCTCAACAATATTTCTACAACTCGGTTTAATACAATATACCAATAAAAAGTTCAAATAACGCGGTGGGCGTTCGCAGACCTAACGTTTTTCCCCAAGTGAGCCTTTTTCCCTTATTTTCCATCTCAAATTTAAAAAAAATATTTATTAGAAATAAAAAGTAATTAGCAATTTCATCTGGTCCTGTCATTGTCGAGGTTGGTCATGTCAGTCAGCGATGGTCATGTCACGTTAAAATTTTCTATATTTTTTATAACATTTATGTTTCAAAATATGACATATCATTTTATATTTCAAATCTGAGAGAATTCCTTTGAAAAATAAAAAAAGTTATTAGCATTTTTATTTTGTCCTGTCATTGTAGATGTTGGTCACGTCATTATCAGAGTTGGTCATGTCACGTTTTCTAATGTTTCTTACAAATTTTTTAATTTTTTTTCTTAAATCTATTTATCAAATGATAAAATCTTATCATATTTTAAATTTCAGAAAAAGATTTTGAGAAATAAAAGAGAAATTAGCAATTTCATCTGGTCCTGTCATTGTCTAGGTTGGTCATGTCAGTCAGCGATGGTCATGTCACGTTTTCGAAAGTTTTTGAAAAAAATCTATATTTTTTATAACATTTTGGTTTCAAAATATGACATATCATTTTATATTTCAAATCTGAGATAATTCCTTTGAAAAATAGAAAAGTTATTAGCATTTTTATTTGGTCCTGTCATTCTCGATGTTGGTCCTGTCATTATCAGAGTTGGTCATGTCACGTTTTCTAAAGTTTCTTACAAATTTGTTTTCTTTTTTTTTCTAAAATCTATTATCACATGATGAAATCTTATTATATTTCAAATTTTAGATCAATCCTTTGAGAAATGAAAAAGTTATTAGCATTTTTCATTTGGTCCTGTCATTCGGTCCTGTCATTCGGTCCAGTCATTAGTGTAACCCGTTAAATGTAAACATATAACCCGGAAGTGCCGACTGAACACATGTTTTGCTTTTAAAAACAGATAAATTGACTGAGAAATAAAAGATGATGATACACTGCATCCAAACTACAGGTGTCCTATTGTGCACCTGGTAATTTGGTGAATGATCTGTGTTTATCCTGGATTTATTTACCATACATATTTGTTTTTGGGTGGTGCCTTTTCTCGATATCAGGTCCGTTCACGCCCAATACACTTTCGCACCCTACACGTTCACACCTCGCACGTTCGCACCCAAGGTCCGTTCGCACTCTACACGTTCGCGCCCAATTTTAATTCAAATTCCAGTTGAATAATTGGAAAATCATGATTGTTGTTTTAAATTGCTTTGGTGTAAATACTGAATGTATTTATAGCTTGGTATGAGTAAAACATTGAAGATTTTAAATGAAAAACACAAAAGATAATTGTTTTTAACAGCTTTGTCCCTTTGATCTGAAACAATGAAATAATAAAATATAGCAATACATGAATTATAACCAAAACATGATAAAATTTATTCAACACACAAAAAAAAAACGTAGTCAGAATCTCACTTTATTTTGAAACAAGTCAGTGCAACAAAGTTATAACAATACACTAACCAAAACATGATTAAAAGTTATTCAACACAAAATTAAACTTTTACAGAATCCCACTCATGACTTTATTTAGAAAGGATTATTATTTTTTTTAACAATACACTTTCCGAAACATGATTAAGATTTATTCAACACAAAAAAAAATGCTGTCTCACTTTATTTTGAGACAATGACAACAATTATACTTATAAGAATACACTTGCCAAAACTTGATTACAAAGTTATTGAACACAAAATCAATTAAAATTGGACGCGAACATGTAGGGTGCGAACATGTAGGGTGCGAAAGTGAAAAGGGGCGAACATGAGTGGGTGTGAATGTAAATGGGCTTGAACGGACCCGGATTCCCTTTTCTCATTTTTCTACTTGTTTCATGAAATATTGATTGTATAACATGTATAATGTGATTTAGGTACATCTTTTTGGTCTTGTTCATATTTTCAAGACATATATCAGAAAATCTATGTTTTCATTTCAATGTTCACTCTTTTTGAACAAATCACAATGAATCTATATTTTTGCATTTTCTAGAATTGTTGTTATTCATATTATTGTTCTAACTTGCATTTGTGACACGGTATGCACTCTTTACATTTAGCCACAGACCTATCTGCTCAGGTAATTGAGTTGTCAGGTCTGTGAAAATTAATTAGGCATGTGTTTGGGGTTTGCAACTGAACCCAGAATTTAATTAGGACTTTTTCAAAACTTTCCATCAACTCACTGGTCAATTTAAATGATTTATGTATCTCTGCATCTTATTTGACAAAAAGGACGATCTTCAAATGCATGACAGCGTTCCAGTGAAACTGCTTTGATATCTTGGCTCAGTTATAAATAGTACAACATTGTACAAATTGAAACATCTTTGGACTCATCAGTTCATTGAATAACAAGTCCTGGACTCATGGACTTTCCTCAGTGAAAACCCAGGTTTTAATTTCTATGTTTTTAGTTCTTCATTTTTTAATAATTTCAGTTTTGTACTTTTCAGATGTGAATTAAAGGTGTAAAAATGCCAGCTGCAACGACTGACAGTCAAGAGACTGCACTTGGTAATGCTATCTGATTATTTTAACTGGTTTTTATGGAATCAAATAATTCTAAGCATTTGAAAATAGTCATCATGGTCATGATAGTCATTTCTTTTAAATTTGTCAGCAATATATTTTTGCATTTTCTAGCATTGTTGTTAATCATACAGTATCAACTTTTCAAACATTATAAAAAGCATTCATTGCATTCTTAAATCGTTAAATAATGATATTTAATTTTTTCAGTGTTTTGGTATTGAAAGTATTTAATTCACTTTATGTAACAAAAGTTAAATTGAGTCATCATGTTTATTCTTTAGATTGTCTGCATGACTTACGATCACAGCTTGATGATATTGGTGATAGAACAGGTGCTCGTGATGCTGACCTCGACTTTCTGAAAAGCTTTTTAACAGATCCTGTTGTTCAAAAAATTGCACAGGTAAAAATCTCTCTACATCATTAGTTGGTTCTCTTGCTCTCATTTTGAATGAATATTCTTATCTCAAAAATACCATGAATATCTTAATAGTTTCTGTCTGGTTGACTGGAGACCTTTAGTTCATGAATTAATAAGCATCTGAAATAAAAATAAGTTAGATCTTAATATACATGATATATATACAATTGCAAATTTCAATCCTTCCAAAAGCAGTATTTGATCCAATGGTTGTGTAATATTGTGGCATCAGTATCTTTTGAATTCAGCTGGCCCATAGGGCCATATGAAGTATTCTTATCACTTTTGACCTGCTCCTTTGTCATCAGACAATTCATAATCTCATTTGAAACCATGGGTCAAATTGTACCAAATTCTGTAAGAATAATGTTTTGAAGGGTGTCCTTGAAAAGTCTTCATTTAGTTTCCATCAGATGTCAAGCATGAAGAGATGAGAAAATTCTTGATTCTGATTCGTCAACTTTTTAAATTTCATTTCAAAGTTAATAGGATTTATGATCCTCATTTAGTGGTGATCACATGAATAACCTTGTGGCTACAATAGCAAATAGGTTTCCATTGAAGCTCATAGGCAATGACATATATATATCCTTCCTCTACTAAAAATGATTAGGAGACCCTCTACAAAAATCCTCATTTAGTGCTAATGAGGTACATGTAGCTACAGTAGTGCATAGCTTTCCATTAAAGCCCATGAGAAATCCTATTACCATCATCCCATGAAATAAGTGGGCAAACAGTGTTTTCCATTCGGCATTTAAGCCGGGTGTGCCGACCACCTTCTTTTGAAAGCCGACCACCTTTCGATTTTAGGAGGTGGTCGGCTTTTTTTTCAAATTTCGGATTTATTTCGGTTCCGTACCGTTAAAATTTGAATACTAATCGCGCCTCGCTGATTTGTTTTCATTGACAAAGATGGCGTCCAATCGTCAAATTTCAATGTTTTCATTTATCAATCGGGGTACAAGAAAGGCAGATGACGATGATGATAAAGAAAATACTAGACCAAATAAGTTAAATAAAATTGATAGTAATGTTGAAGTTGTGGAAATTGAACAAAAATCAACCAAACAACGGTAAAGACACGCAAGTGAAGACAAATATGAGCAAGACTTCAAATGGCTTATAGTCACAGAGGAAGGATACTACTGTTCTGCGGGCCAAAAATACGGCACAAAAGCAAGAAACAGGACATAAAATTGTAAATGAAAGAAGAGAGAAAAGAGATAAATTGTTGGAAAAAATCAAATCAAAGAATATTTGACAATTAATATGACTACGTCTATTTATGTTTGTTCAACTCCATTAAATGTGAATATTATACTTATCTTTATTTTTGTGACCCCCACGTGCACCCACAGTAAATTAAAAAAAAAAACGGGTGGACATTTAAAAAAAAAACACCCGGTTACAAGTAAATTTTTTAAAACACCCACCTTCCCTTAGTGAAAAAAGGAAAACACTGGCAAAATTGAACCAGACGTGGAAGAAATAAGTTTGGAAAGGTGTTTATCAAAGTGACTCATTTCCTTCTGATCAGATTAAAACATGGCTTCCAGAAGCAAATTTTTATTCTGATCGTTCAAATTTTCAGATTTCTTTTTCTCTGAAATTACATGATTTTTTGCTACATTTTTTGAAAACTTCATAAAATTGCTGGTAGGGAGAGTATCTAAAAAAATATAATAAATAATAAATATTGTATAATAATAATAATAATAATAAAAAAAAAAATCATGTTGATTGTGTGGCACACATGCTGGCACATTACACTGATCTCTAGGTGAACTTTCAAATCGTTCGAATCGTTCAAATTTTCAGATTTCTTTTTCTCTGAAATTACATGAACTTTTGCTACATTTTTAGCTCACCTGGCCCGAAGGGCCAAGTGAGCTTTTCTCATCACTTGGCGTCCGGCGTCGTCCGTCGTCGTTAACTTTTACAAAAATCTTCTCCTCTGAAACTGCTGGGCCAAATTTAACCAAACATGGCCAAAATCATTATTAGGGTATCTAGTTTAAAAATTGTGTCCGGTGACCCGCCCAACCAACCAAGATGGCCGCCATGGCTAAAAATAGAACATAGGGTTAAAATGCAGTTTTTGGCTTATAACTCAAAAACCAAAGCATTTAGAGCAAATCTGACAGGGGTAAAATTGTTTATCAGGTCAAGATCTATCTGCCCTGAAATTGTCAGATGAATCGGACAACCCGTTGTTGGGTTGCTGCCCCTGAATTGGTAATTTTGAAAAAATTTTGATGTTTTTGGTTATTATCTTGAATATTATTATAGATAGAGATAAACTGTAAACAGCAAAAATGTTCAGCAAAGTAAGATCTACAAATAAGTCAACATGACCAAAATGGTCTGTTGACCCCTTTAGAAGTTATTGCCCTTTATAGTCAATTTTTAACCATTTTTCGTAAATCTTAATTATCTTTTACAAAAATCTTCTCCTCTGAAACTATTGGACCAAATTAAACCAAACTTGGCCACAATCATCATTCGGGTATCTAGTTTAAAAATTGTGTCCGGTGATCCGGCCAACCAACCAAGATGGCCGCCATGGCTAAAAATAGAACATAGGGGTAAAATGCAGTTTTTGGCTTATCACTCAAAAACCGAAGCATTTAGAGCAAATCTGACTGTAGTAAAATTGTTTATCAGGTCAAGATCTATCTGCCCTGAAATTTTGAGATGAATGGGACAACTCTTTGATAGGTTGCTGCCCCTGAATTGGTAATTTTAAGGAAATTTTGCTGTTTTTGGTTATTATCTTGAATATTATTATAGATAGAGATAAACTGTAAACAGCAAAAATGTTCAGCTAAGTAAGATCTACAAATAAGTCATCATGACCAAAATGGTCTGTTGACCCCTTTAGGAGTTATTGCCCTTTAAAGTCAATTTTTAACCATTTTTCGTAAATCTTAGTTATCTTTTACAAAAATCTTCTCCTCTGAAACTACTGGATTAAATTAAACCAAACTTGGCCACAATCATCATTGGGGTATCTAGTTTAAAAATTGTGTCCGGTGATCCGGCCAACCAACCAAGATGGCCGCCATGGCTAAAAATAGAACATAGGGGTAAAATGCAGTTTTTGGCTTATCACTCAAAAACCGAAGCATTTAGAGCAAATCTGACTGTAGTAAAATTGTTTATCAGGTCAAGATCTATCTGCCCTGAAATTTTGAGATGAATGGGACAACTCTTTGATAGGTTGCTGCCCCTGAATTGGTAATTTTAAGGAAATTTTGCTGTTTTTGGTTATTATCTTGAATATTATTATAGATAGAGATAAACTGTAAACAGCAAAATTGTTCAGCTAAGTAAGATCTACAAATAAGTCATCATGACCAAAATGGTCTGTTGACCCCTTTAGGAGTTATTGCCCTTTAAAGTCAATTTTTAACCATTTTTCGTAAATCTTAGTTATCTTTTACAAAAATCTTCTCCTTTGAAACTACTGGATTAAATTAAACCAAACTTGGCCACAATCATCATTGGGGTATCTAGTTTAAAAATTGTGTCCGGTGATCCAGCCAACCAACCAAGATGCCCGCCATGGCTAAAAATAGAAGATAGGGGTAAAATGCAGTTTTTGGCTTATCACTCAAAAACCAAAGCATTTAGAGCAAATCTGACATGTGGTAAAATTGTTTATCAGGTCAAGATCTATCTGCAACAACAAAAGAAAGAGAGTTTTTCACGACCTCAGCTGGCTATACAACCCTTGCACTGGTGGCAAAGTGGGGGGGGGGGGGGGGGGGGGGGTTACGCAACAACAAAACTACTTCACAACTTTCTCATTACTTTGCATTTCTTGTTAGATAAATTTTACAAAAATTCTCCCCTGAAACAACTGTCGAATTTAAACAAACTTGGTTTAAATCACCACTAGGATATCCAGGGACCACTGTGTATGATGACCCTGCCTGCCCACATGGCTGAAATAAAACATAGGTTTCAAATGCACTTTTTAGTATTATATCTCTGAAACTAAACGACAGTACAACAGTTGCATTTATCATGCAACAATTGTAAATAAAAATATCAGGTGAGCGACACAGGGTCCTTGGACCCTCTTGTTTGAAAACTTCATAAAATTGCTGGTAGGGAGAGTATCTAAAAAAATATAATATATAATAAATATTGTATAATAATAATAATAATAATAAAAAAAAAAATCATGTTGATTGTGTGGCACACATGCTGGCACATTACACTGATCTCTAGGTGAACTTTTTGCACTCCTTTGGGCCACTAGTTTTTTTTTTTCAATCAGGACTGTTACACAAATGTTTATAAAAGACTAAAAACATATACTTGTTTTATGTTATAGGCTGATGATGAGTTGAAGCTTCCCATGTCCAATCCTCCTAGTGATGTCAGAGGGGAGAAATTATTAGCAGATGTTAACAATGTCATACAGAAAGTTGTAGGAACAGCCAATGGGAGAGATCTGGATGAAATATTGTCAGATCCACATATTGGGGTAGGTTAATAACAAACAAAGATGTTCAGGTAATATTGCCATCCCACTCCAACAATGTCTTTCATAACTGCAGCTCAAAAGCAACTATCACAATTCCATATTTAAAAAAATGTCTCAAACTATCACTGTGGATTCATGTGTAGGTGTAAATCACAAATTTTGATCATCAATGAAGAACCTATTCTCTTGAGGCTTGTATTCAGACTGGCAAATATGCAAAAATAAATATCCACAAAAAACAAACTTTCCCTCAATCCACAAAATATGATACCCATTTAAATAATTAAGATAAGATAAAAAACTTTATTTTGATTCAGCATAAGTTAAAATATACAACACAAGCTCTAAGGAGCTTTTGATGGAATATAAAAGCAGTTGATATTTGCAAGGTCACACAGAATTCTGACAATTAAATAACAATCTAAATAAAAATTAAGTCTGTTTTGTCATGCTAGATTATTGTAAAAAAAAATCACACAATCACACAAAAAGAATGTTTTAACTTTGATATAGGTTAATTGTTATAAAGTGACTAAATTCCAAATAAAAACTCAGAATAATCTTTGTTTTCATTTAGGCTTTGATGAAAGCATATGATGATGTGGCAGACAAGAACTATGAAGAAGAATTATACGAAACTAACAAGCTAGCTCAGCCTCCTCCACCAGTGTTCAGTGCTGTAGCAGACCATGTTAGACTTGTCAGTATCAAGAAGGATAAAACAACATCTTTGGTGAGTTATTTCCCTTGAAATGATCTTTTGTGACTAATTTCCCTTGAAATTATCTATGATGAGTTACTTCCCTTGAAATCATCTTTGCTGAGTTATTTCCCTTCTCTTCCATTTCATATCATCATTTAAATCAAAACCATTATTGAGTTACTTCCCTTGAAATCATCTTTGCTGAGTTATTTCCCTTCTCTTCCATTTCATATCATCATTTAAATCAAAACCATTATTGTAGAATTCTTTATTATTTTACAGGGTATAACAGTGAAAATAGATGAGAATTTTAATTTGAGAATTGCCAGAGTTTTAGCTGGTAGTGTCATTGATAAACAAGGTTAGTATGAATACCCTATACATGTTTATGAACATTTATAAGTATGTCTTATATTCAAAAGAAAATAAGTTTAATATAAAGTTTTTTGAATGCACAATACAATTTACTGTACTTTGGATTCATAATTATTCATTTAATAGATACCAATTTTAGAGGATTTCATGGGTACAGTTCAACCACGAAATGATATTTCAAAGAATGATAAATTTTCTTAGGGCTTTTATGCAGATGCCGCAAAACAACTAAATTTAATATCCACAAACATACAAGTTTCTTTCATCCACCAAAATTGACTCCCACGAAATAAATGAATCCACAGTATGCTTATATTTAACCATTGTTCTTTGTACACTGTAGTTTGACCAATTAACAAAGCAAACATTTTGACTTTCAGAGTTTCAGTACTTCTCAACTTATGTGGTATAATATTTGAAAATCTCACCTTCTTTGATCTGTTTTATACAGGAATGTTACATGTTAATGACATCATTAAAGAAGTGAATGGAATACCTGTAGCCACACCAGAACAGTTAATGGATATTATCAGAGTGGCGGAGAGTGAAATCACTTTTAAAATTGTACCAACAATGCAGGATATTAATTTTAAGACACAGGTAGTAATAATTTAACTGAATATAAATACACATTTGTGATCATGGTGATATTAGCATAATTTCATACATTGAGGTTCATTTTAGAATAATGAATATATTTGCATACATTTAAATTCAATGAAAATAAGAATGGAAATGGAGATTGTGTCAAAGAGCCAACAACCCGACCATAACGCAGACAACAGCCGAAGTCCACCAATGGGTCTTCAATGCACCAAGAAACTCCCATAGCCGGAGGAGTCCTTCAGCTGGCCCCTAAATAAATATGTATACTAGATCAGTGATAATAGATGTCATACTTAACTCCGAATTATACACAAGAAACTGAAATTAAAATCATACAAGACTAACAATTGCCAGAGGCTCCTGACTTGGGACAGGTGCAAAAATGTGGCGGGGTTAAACATTTTTTTTTGAGATCTCAACTCTCGCCCTATGACATTTTTATTCCTGAATATGCAGGAAATAATGGCATCTGGATGTTATTAATCGTAGCAAAAAATAAATTGTCCATGACATTTGTCATACTTTACATATTAATTAGTCTATAGACTAAAGTTTGACCTCTTCAATTCTATACAGCTAGAATTAAGCTTTAATTCCCAGGTTTGTAGGATAAGTGTTATGTTACTCTGTTGTTGTATATCACAGTTGTTAATTCCCAGGTTTGTAGGATAAGTGTTATGTTACTCTGTTGTTGTATATCACAGTTGTTAATTCCCAGGTTTGTAGGATAAGTGTTATGTTACTCTGTTGTTGTATATCACAGTTGTTAATTCCCAGGTTTGTAGGATAAGTGTTATGTTACTCTGTTGTTGTATATCACAGTTGTTAATTCCCAGGTTTGTAGGATAAGTGTTATGTTACTCTGTTGTTGTATATCACAGTTGTTAATTCCCAGGTTTGTAGGATAAGTGTTATGTTACTCTGTTGTTGTATATCACAGTTGTTCTCAAGTAATCATTTATTTTTCAGTTTAATGTCCTAGAATATTTTAGGGGTGCATAACACCTAAGGGAGTTAACTCTTTAAAAAAATCAACTGAGCGCTTTTAATAAGGTGGAATCAAGCTTCTCAGTGATCAAAATTAGTGTTTGTCAAACTGCTATATTTCCAATGAAATTATTCCTGTTGATTCACTGGTACAAATTTCTTGAAATTTCTATTTTTTTGTCAACAGGTAAAGGTAAATATTTTGTGATAATTTTATAAATTTAGATAGGCAAAATACTGGGTATCCGCTTATTTGAGGGATGATTCATGATTGATATAATTATTGGCAGGGATTTGTATATTCCCAATATATATCCACTCTCGAAAATCGTTTAAAAAATAGTTGGTTAAGGTTTCTGGAAACATACATGTATAAGAACAATTGGTGCTGATATAATGCAAAATTCACTATGTTCATGTATTTTGTTTTCATTCATAGTATGCATCTTGGTGTGTGTTGATGTAATCTCAGTTTGGTTTATTTACTTTTTTGTAAACCTTCATATTTTCAGTTTTTCATATGTTCCTTAGTTAAACCTCTGCCTTACATGTTCATGTATTATATATAAATCTTGTTTTCTATTTGTCTGTAGTGATCGTTCATATAAACCATAATATTTTTTTATCAACCACACATTGAGTCATTGTTTGATTTATTATCTGTTATTTCTCCAAATCCATTTTGAAATACTATACCAGGTCCAGTACATGTACAAGAACTTGAATTATTGTTTTTATGCCCCACCTACGATAGTAGAGGGGCATTATGTTTTCTGGTCTGTGCGTCCGTTCGTCCGTCCGTCTGTTCGTTCGTTCGTTCGTTCGTCCGTTCGTTCGTCCGTCTGTCCCGCTTCAGGTTAAAGTTTTTGGTCAAGGTAGTTTTTGATGAAGTTGAAGTCCAATCAACTTGAAACTTAGTATACATGTGCCCTATGATATGATCTTTCTAATTTAAATGCCAAATTAGAGTTTTGACCCCAATTTTACGGTTCACTGAACATAGAAAATGATAGTGCAAATTTCAGGTTAAAGTTTTTGGCTTCAGGTTAAAGTTTTTGGTCAAGGTAGTTTTTGATGAAGTTGAAGTCCAATCAACTTGAAACTTAGTATACATGTGCCCTATGATATGATCTTTCTAATTTAAATGCCAAATTAGAGTTTTGACCCCAATTTTACGGTTCACTGAACATAGAAAATGATAGTGCAAATTTCAGGTTAAAGTTTTTGGCTTCAGGTTAAAGTTTTTGGTCAAGGTAGTTTTTGATGAAGTTGAAGTCCAATCAACTTGAAACTTAGTATACATGTGCCCTATGATATGATCTTTCTAATTTAAATGCCAAATTAGAGTTTTGACCCCAATTTTACGGTTCACTGAACATAGAAAATGATAGTGCAAATTTCAGGTTAAAGTTTTTGGCTTCAGGTTAAAGTTTTTGGTCAAGGTAGTTTTTGATGAAGTTGAAGTCCAATCAACTTGAAACTTAGTATACATGTGCCCTATGATATGATCTTTCTAATTTAAATGCCAAATTAGAGTTTTGACCCCAATTTTACGGTTCATTGAACATAGAAAATGATAGTGCAAATTTCAGGTTAAAGTTTTTGGTCAAGGTAGTTTTTGATAAAGTAGAAGTCCAATCAACTTGAAACTTAGTATACATGTTCCCTTTGATAAGATCATTCTAATTTTAATGCCAAATTAGAGAATTTAGTCCAATTTCACAGTCCTTTAAACATAGAAAATGATAGTGCGAGTGGGGCATCCGTGTACTGTGGACACATTCTTGTTTAATTATTATTTAGAGATATGTTTGAAAAACGTTAATTTTGAAAAACTGATTCTTTTTATTCAGTAATAGAAAGATGATAAACATATTGATTCTTTTAATACAAGACCCTGTTTTAATATGGGGGTATTCTCTAAATGATAATTTATTGATGTGTTGAGCATTTTTGGTGGAACTATAAATATTATAGCATAAGTTGTTGTTGCAGAAAAGTTAAGATCCCCCTTTTCCCACTAATACACCCTCTTTTTCCATTTTCAGTCATCTTTTATTCATTTTTGTCGAGCCTGCAACTTTTGTTGCAGAAAGCTGGACATAGGGATAGTGATCCTGAGGCGGCGATGGCGTTAGCTAACTTCTTAAAAGCTTTATATTTTAGAAGGTGGAAGACCTGGATGCTTCATACTTTGTATATAGATGCCTCATGTTAAGAAGTTTCTGTCAGTCACATGTCCAATGTCCTTGACCTCATTTTCATGGTTCAGTGACTACTTGAAAAAAAAGTTAACATTTTTTGTAATATTAAATTCTCTCTTATTATAAGTAATAGGATAACTATATTTGGTATGTGCGTACCTTGCAAGGTCCTCATGCCCGTCAGACAGTTTTCACTTGACCTCGACCTCATTTCATGGATCATTGAACAAGGTTAAGTTTTGGTGATCAAGTCCATATCTTAGATACTATAAGCAATAGGTCTAGTAAATTCGATGTATGGAAGGAATGTAAGGTGTACATGTCCACCTATCAGGTGTCATCTGACCTTGACCTCATTTTCATTGTTCAGTTGTTATACATTAGTTAGGTTTTTGTGTTTTAGTCTGTTTTTCTTATACTTTATGCAATAGGTTTACTATATTTGGTGTATGGAATGAATGTAAGGTGTACATGTCTAGCTGGCAGGTGTCATCTGGCCTTGACCTCATTTTCATGTTTCATTGGTCAAAGTTAAGTTTTTGATTTTTGGTCTTTTTTCTAATACTATATGCAGAAGGTCAATTATATTTGGTGTATGGATATATTTTAAGATCTATATGTCAGTCCCGCAGTTTTTTTTTACCATGACCTCATTTTCACAGTTCATTACTCAGTGTTCAGTTGTTGTGTTTTGTTCTGTTATTCTTAAACTATAAGCAATAGGTCAACTATGTTGTATGGAAGAATTGTAAGCTGTACATGCCTGACTGGCATGGTTCAACTGACTGTGACCTCATTTTAATGGTTCATTGGTCAATGATTAGTTTTCTTGGTTAATGTTAAGTTTATGTGACAGTTGTAATAAAGCTTTATATTTAGGACTATCAACATAATATCAATGATTGATAAAGAAGGCGAGACATTTCAGTGTGTGCACTCTTGTCTTATTTTTCATCTTCTAACTTACCTCATAATTCTTTGTTGATTTTTTCCTCATCATATTTATATATTTATCTTAACTGTTGACCCTTTTCCTTTCAGATGTTTATGAAAGCCCACTTTAACTATGACCCCCTGAAGGACAGATTGATCCCCAGTAAAGATGCCGGTCTGACTTTCAGTGATGGAGACATTCTACATATCCTGACTTCTGAGGACCCTAACTGGTGGCAGGTAAAGCAAACTATGACTGGGTTTCACATGCGTGTTTCATGCATATGTTTGAGATGTTTCCTGCAACACATTTTACACACACTTGGGCATGCATGGTAGGAAACATGGTTGTCACATGTGGGGCATTTTTAGTAGGTTTAGACTGTCATTCTAATAAGATGAAATAAAATGTAATAGCAAAATACTATCACGTAGAATGGTTTTACTCAGGCTCAAGTCATTTGGGTTACCTGTAGACAGATTATCTATAATCTTTCATCTAACCCTTTGATGAAATTGTAGACAAGAAACATCATCTTTTTTTTTCTTCAGAACTATTGATAATCTAAATAGCAACTCTCAATTTCAATTTTGATAATTATTAATGAATTATAAAAATTAAATGACTTGAGTTGAAATCAAACGATATATCCACATTTTGCTTGTTATGAAACCTATAAAAGAGAGGCGGGAGGTAGCCAAAGCATATTCAAACTGACAGAAACTGTATATGATAAACTGACAAAACCATGGCAATAAAATTTTGTTGAATGTTTGATAAACCGTGTCATTTTATATTTATTCATAATAATTACATTATCATGATTATTGGAAATTACATTAGGATTATCTCTCTCTAATTAGTATTCACTCAGCTTTTTGCACGTTTAACATATTGTTTATCCACAATCCTAAACAAGCATTTGAAAATGACTGCATCTGCTATTTATATATATAGATCTAACATTGTTGGGTTGATGTTTAGACGAGTTGTATATATATATATATGATTATGATAATGAAAACATTTAAGTATTCATTGAGATTATCTTTAATTTTGATGTAAAAAAGTTTATTGGCACAAACACCTTGGCAATTAATATATCAATTAGAGGGGAAAGTCTGATAAAACAACTCTTTGGTCCAATCAATGTTAAAAATAAAAGTTGTTATAAAAGTTTGATGATATTTTTCAGGCCAGGCGGGTAGTGAAGGATGGAGAAGGGCCTACAGGACTGATCCCGTCACAACAGTTAGAGGAGAAAAGAAAGGCATTCGTACAACCAGACTATGATTATTCTAAAAGCAGTTTATGTAAGTTAACTTAATGTGCCTTGAAAAGCCTGCACTGGTTATTGTCTGCAACGGCTTTTCCCCACTTTGAATTCAGGAATAAACTTTTTTCACTTGTTGATAACGACTATGGGCGCTCTGATAGTTTCAAAGCGGTTTGATCATTTGCAGTATTTTTTCAGTATTTTTTCATCAAGTTTAAAATGCTCGTAAATTATTCTAGAACCTCATGAGTGGTAAAATAAGCAAAAATTACAAGAAAAACAATTGCAAAAGTTGCGTGTGAAATTTACAGGATATCTTAATAGAATGTGTAAATCACAAACAGAAAGGGGTAAGAGTGTGCAGATAATGTGTTCTTAATAGATACCACAGTTTTCTACATGGTAAACGCAGGTACATTTTTACTACAGAAGAAGAAGACAACAAAATGTCAGCATAGATTTGAATTAAAACATGACTCTTACATATTTCAAAGCATGGGCTTCTATGCCCTATGGACACTTTATTCTTGTATTTTACTATATAAATTTATCATATTAATTGGAAATTGAATTTTGATTTCAGTGTGTGGTCTTAAAAGGAGAAAGAAGAAGAAGATAAATTACACAAGCAGTAAAAATAAAGGTAAATAGCAGTACACATAGAGACATCAAACAATAAATTATGAACCCCCTGGCTACGGGTATGTATTGTTGAGACCATATCTTGGCCTCTAGTTGTCTTTTGGGTTTTTTTGCCCCCACTGCAGCAGAGGAAGCATTAGGTGATACCCTGTACGTCTATCCTGAAATTGGTTTCCATTCTCTAACTTTAGTTTACCTTGACCAAATGTTATGAAATTTGTACACAATTATTACCACAAAACACAGATCAAGTGAATTTGAGTGCCATCACTTTTACTGTCCTACAGTTATGTCCTTTACAAACTTAAAATTGCAGATTTTTTTGTTTCCATTCTCTACTGAAGTTTACCTCATTCAAATGTTAAGATACTTATACACAATGCTTATTATCAGAAACCTCATTCAAATGTTAAAATACTTATACACAATGCTTATTATCAGAAACCTCATTCAAATGTTAAAATACTTATACACAATGCTTATTATCAGAAAACTTAGATCAAGTTTGAAGTGGCATCACTTTTACCGTTCTTGAGGTATGTCTCTTTATAATGTTTTATGCAAGCAGGGGCATCCTCTTTGTCCCATGGACACATTATCCATTTATTTGTATTGTATGTTGCAGTCTAGATCAATGTATTATTTACATCTGCTATAACTCGCATACATATTTTCTTTTTAGAGTTTGATAAATGTGAAATTACCATATATGAAGAGGTGACTAAAATGCCCCCATTCCAGAGAAAGACTTTAGTGTTGGTAGGGGCAAGTGGAGTGGGCAGGAGAGCACTTAAACAAAAATTACTGAAAGATGATCCAAGGAGATTTGGAGCTGTTATGCCACGTAATTATTACACTTTAAGCTCTAGATGCAGATATAAATACAACTTACCGCTGAGTGTATAAAGGTCAAATATTTCTTTTAAAAAAAAATGTTTCCAAGAATAATTCTTACAAAGAAAGGATGTAAATGTTTAAAATTTGTACATTATCATGATTATAGCAGACTTTTGTTAAGTTTTTAGCTCTGACAGCTTAAAATAGATATAGAGTGATCTTTTTGGTGATAAAAATACTGTTTTTCATTTGAGATTTTTAATGAAAACAAAGTTTTTTTGTATAACATTATTTTACACTGATTAGAGTATTTCTTGTGTGATGTAAGTTTTAAGCTATTAGACTATTGTCAAATTTTCACATTTTTTTTTAAATTGTAGATATTGATATCATGCAGTTATAAAGATTTAGTGAAATATCAACTAGATATTGGTTTGATGCAATTGTACTGTGAAATATAAACTAGATATTGTTTTGATGCAATTATACTGATAAATAAACAGTGTGCTTAAATAATAAGAATTTTCATAATTACAGATACATCTCGTGCCCCTAGAGAAGGAGAAGTCCATGGTAAGGGATACTATTTCACAGATAGAGAAGGCATGGATGAAGAAATACGGGAAGGAAAATACATTGAATGGGGAGAATTTAATGGTAATCTGTATGGAACTAAACTAGAGTCCATTCATAATGTTACCATGGATGGAAAAATGTGTGTGCTGGATGTTAGTCCCACTGTAAGTTCTATAGAGATAAAGTTGATTGTCTCACTGTAATAGATAAGGCCGTTAGTTTTCTCGTTTAAAATGTTTTACATTGTCATTTCCAGGCCTCTTATAGCGAACTATGTGGTATGGGCTTTGCTCATTGTTGAATGCTTTACAGTGACCTATAGATGTGGTATGATTGCCAATGAGACAACTCTCCACAAGAGACCAAAATGACACAGAAATTAACGATCTCAAAAAAAAATTCCATTGGAATATTTGAGGTTTATTTTTAGTGTGAAGTAGTTAAATTTTTTTGGTATTCCATGGACAAAATGCACAATTATCAAACCGGAAAATTAGTTACATTTGGAGATTTTTGTTGCAAGATTATCTGATTTCTTTGTAATCGGTTTATTTTTGTTTTCAGTCATTAAAAGTTTTGAAGACAGCAGAATATATGCCCTTTGTTGTATTTATTGCTGCACCTGGTATTGAGGCATTAAAAAGAATGTATGAGGAGGGCAGACGGAGAGGTCTGGTGGGACGTAAGGGGGTGAGTACAAATAATAATGTTTTTACATGCTTATCAAGGTTATGTAATTATATTTTTAAATATGTGTAGAAAATTTGTTGACACTTGAAATACAGATGTAGGCACTTAAATACACTAGGATTCTGTCTTAAAACAAGCCTTCTATAAATCCCTCATTAGTTTTTAAAAGTTAAATAAAAAGTTTTATATACCCATTTTGATTGGGACTTTGTTACTGAGTTTCTAATGATTTATACATCTTATTAGTGTAATATTAATTACTTGGTATTCAACTTAGTATTTTGTTATATAAGTTAAAATTTAGAATGGAAATGGGGAATGTGTCAAAGAGACAACAACCCGACCATAGAAAAAACAACAGCAAAAGGTCACCAACAGGTCTTGAATGTAGCGAGAAATTCCCGCACCTGGAGGCGTCCTTTAGCTGGCACCTAAACAAATATATACTAGTTCAGTGATAATGAACGCCATACCAATTTCCAAATTGTACACAAGAAACTAAAATTAAAATATTACAAGACTAACAAAGGCCAGAGTCTCCTGACTTGGGACAGACGCAAAAATGGGAGGGGGGTTAAACATGTTTGTGAGATCTCAACCCTCCCCCTATACCTCTAACCAATGTAGAAAAGTAAACGCATAACAATACGCACATTTAAAATTTAGTTCAAGAGAAGTCCGAGTCTGATGTCAGAAGATGTAACCAAAGAAAATAAACAAAATGACAATAATACATAAATAACATCAGACTACTAGCAGTTAACCGACATGCCAGCTCCAAACCTCAATTAAACTGATTGAAAAATTATGTCTTCATCATATGAATATCAGGCACAATCTTCCTCGTTAGGGGTTTAGTATCATACCATCATAACATTTATGAGAAGAACATTACCCGTGTCATATTCTTAAATTGCTGGATACTTATTTGTTTATGTCTTTTATTTTAGGCAAGTGGTCATGGCACTATTGAAGTTAAAACTGTAAGTATTATTTATTGGAGAATAAAAAACATGAATTTCTGTCCTCTAATATGCCATTTCTTAAATATAGTAGTTAGTTACTGTGGATTCATTTGTTTTCATGAATATCAATTTTCGTGGATTGATTTATCATGGATATTTGATCTCATGGTTTTACCAATCTCTGCACACAAAGCCTATAGAAAATTTGTAGTTCGTTGAACATATGAATTTGGGGTTCACCTGCACCCATGAAACCAATGAAAAATTGGTATCCAATGAATAATAATGAATCCACAGTTAGTTTGTTATGTCTGTCATGTGACTCGGCCCAATGTGACTAAAAAATAGACATCATTACTTCTAACATTTTGAGCAAACAAGGGAAAACATTTGATGCTATACTGAGTATACACTCATACGGGACAATGAACATTTGATGCTATACTGAGTATACACTCATAAGGGACAATGAACATTTGATGCTATACTGAGTATACACTCATACGGGACAATGAAATTACATACTTAAAATAAATAAATAATTTTTAGACATCAATACAAGTTGATGCATGTGTAAAAGTCTGATTTGATAATAGTGCAGGGATACAGGTGCACCTTCTATCTTGTAAGTGATGTCATAAGGTTGTGATTAAATGACGATCTTTTCTTGTGACAGACATAATTGAGAAATAGCCTATTATGGAGAGTTGATTTAATGGCATTCATACCACATCTTCCTATATCTATTAGCTTGACCATCATTGATATTTTAAACATTAGAAGTAAAATTTGAAAAGAGGCAAGGACCATCAAAGTGTCTTTCTATGCACATTAAAGTTAATAATATGAGATCACAATCAGTTTTGGCTGGGGTCTTTGTTTCTCAGTCATGACTTTAATATGTTGTGTTTTGTCTGTTGGACTTTTTCTTTTTTAACAATTGCTTTGTCTGTTTATTTTTAACTTGTGAGTTTGAATATATAAAAAAGAAGATGTGGTATGATTGCCAATGAGACAACTCTCCACAAGAGACCAAAACGACACAGAAATTAACAACTATAGGTCACTGTATGGCCTTCAACAATGAGCAAAGCCCATACCGCATAGTCAGCTTTAAAAAGGCCCCAAATGACAATGTAAAACAATTCAAATGAGAAAACTAATAGAAATGAGAAAACTAATAGCCTTATTTTATTTTAAAATTGAATGAAGAATCTTTTGCCTCTCTTAAATATTCTAAATTTAACATGCAATTCAACCTATTTTTCAGGAACATGATTTTTACGAGACGATTCAGGAAAGTCAGAACATAGAGAGAGTATACAAAGGAATGTTTGATTTTACGATCGTCAATGATGACTTTGACGAAACGTATAGAACTTTGAGACGAGAGTTAGACAATTTAAGTTCCGAGCAACAGTGGGTGCCCATTAATTGGGTCTATTAACCTGTATATTTGTACATTCTTTATATCATATCATATCAAGGGGAAGGTTATGCATCTGTAGAGTGCTTAAAGATAATTGTCAGGTAGTGTGGATTAGAGGAAATTTTAAGATATTACATGCTTTGTAAATGCAAAAGTAGGGTGAATTCTGTATATTGTACTGAATCTGCCTGATTTTCATTTTTTCATGATTTATTTATATAGGGCAAGGCCCTTTTTATACATTTGATATAACTTTGCAACTATTTTTTTGCAACTAATTTTCTACTCAGATGGGGGAGGGGGGGGGGGAATAATCGGTTGTAAAAATTAGTTTGACTACAGTATTTAAACAACTACATCAAGGCTGTGCATTTGAATTGTAGTAAAAACATGCAGAAATTGAAATTAGAAATATTTGCAATTGTAGTGGTGAATTCAACATAACATACACCACAAAACAATGAATACATCGGCAAATATTCAAATTCTATATAAAGTATTGTCATTAATCAAAACCAATAACATTTGTAAAGCATTACCATTTTATGTTTTATGTGTATGAGAAGTTTTTAACCATGAATATCTAATTTGACCTTTATCATAAATACAGTACTGGTATGCATTTGGATGTTGTTATTCAGTGTTACACATTCTATTTATAGTTTTACTTGATAGTGGAAAGATTTGTGATTATTCAGCTATGACCACATCAAATCGATTTTAATAATTTGGATTTAAAAAGTTAATCAAGGTTATGATTTCTGGACTTATTATTTATTCAAAGAAAAGTAATTTCATGTGTATTAATTGTAATCTTTAGGCAGCATATATATATATATGTATTAAGTGTCTTACTTATCGGTGTGTATGCATGTATATAGGATGAAAAGAGATCCTCTGTTTCTTTATTATTATTTTTCTAAGTGAGAAAAATGTTCTTTGCAGTTTATTACATAGTGTTAAGTTATTTGATATAATTTTCACATTATATGGGACGAGGTAGATTTATACTTAAACTTTCACTCTGTATTGCTATGTCTGGGAATGCCCATTTTGCATGCAGAATATTCTTTTAGCATTTATATTTAACCTCAAGATGAATTATGCAGAAAGCAGTGTTATACTGTCAGACACTATTTCTATTGTAAATGTACACAAGACTTGTACTGTTTTTGTTTTTTTCTTCACTTTTCAAGGTTGTGGTGTGACCTTAAACTAATTATATCAACTCACATGCATGAAGAGGAACTTTTATATTTCTCTCTTTGCATTTTTATGTCTAGAATGTCAACCAAGGCAGTGTACACTTTAACATTATTTAACCTCAAAACCTCATGATTACTTATGCACGGTCATTTTAGAGACAAAACTTACAGGAATTTTTATATTTCTCTATTTTGCTTGATTGATCATATTTTATAATAGCAACATAATAAAGGCATAATATAAGGACAATCTTTTATATCAAGGACATTTTATTCATAAAAAAGATATTTCTATTGATAAAAAAATGTTTATTCTATTTATAGAACATTATTTGGGTTAATTAATTGTATTAAGTGATTAATAAGTGGATAAACTATATGAAGTTAACAGCATATTTGGTTAAATAGATAATAAGATTCTTTTCTTATTTTTTATGTTGTATTTCTAACTTTATTACACATGTGCAAACAAGAGAAGTTCCTTTGTCTAGTAAGAGGTCAACACACATTGAGTCAATCTCATCCATTAAGATTTGTTTCATTAGATATGCATCTGTATTTTATCTAATTTGAATAAATAAACCATTTTATGTAAATTATGCAGATATTCATCACCAAATGTCATGTGATAATGGGTTGTTACTACTTTTGTACATATCTTGTTTTATGATAGGTTGTCGAAAAAACATCATAAGACACGCCTTTTGGCTATTAGTTTGCCTTTGATTGGTTGCCATACATATATATTTTCGTAACATTTCGATGACACAAGAGTTAATGTCTGACTACAAAGAGCAAAAGTGATTTCGTATGATGACAATAGGTCAAGTGTTAGGGTATTCAAAAAGAGCGATAAGGTCTATTATTTATGTACCCATTTATGTACCCTAGGTAAAAGATTAGTGTCAAGTCTGATATTTGTAACATATCATAGGTCATGGGTTGTACATAAGAGTTTTGTATATTGAGAAAACATATTCTTTTCCAAATAATTTCCTTTTTAATAACTGGAATTTATCAGCTATATACCTATAGTGCGTGATTTTAACATTTTTTCATATATATTTTGTTCAGAAATTTTAGTATACATTTTTTTTAATATTTAAAATTTTGTCTTCTATGTATATATTATTCTTGGTGTTGCATTTCTGGCTGTGAAAGTACAACAATACATCAAGAACAAATACGAGTAATATATTATTAATTTAGGAGAACAGTTCTGGAAACAGTAATACCTTTTCTAAGTTTATATATAATTTTTAATGTTTTGAGAAATTATTTGTTGAATTTTAGTAAATTAGCAATATATTAAAAAATACATATAAGCTGACTGATAATTCTGACAGAATATAAAATCAACTTGTTTAATTTGAGCATACACTTTTATTGCAATACACTCACATAATAATTTGAAATAGACTTATTATAGGGGTCTGGAAGGGGTTTACAGAATAGAAAAAAATTGGGAGAGACGAAAATAGAAAAGTAGGAAGAAAATAGTAAAGAATAAATAATAATGGAGTGTTTGAATATAAAAATAGAGGATAATGGGCCAAATAAATGAAGTTTAGAGAAAAATGGCCTTAACAATGAAAAAATTAAAAAAATAAATACCCCATCCAGACCCTCAACTATTGTAGTGATACTAATCCCTCCATTGATAGTCTTGTGTGATATATATTTTCTCGTATGCAAATTAAGCTTTCAGAGATGTAAAATATTCAAATTATATTTTTTGATTATGCAAAACCTATTACAATAAAACAATGATGGAAATTTCTTTTTTATTGTATTTTAACAGACTCTGTGTTGAATTTATTCATATCTCGTGTAGACTTTGGGTCATATATGGTAATAGCTATTGCTAGAACTTGTCTATGATAAAGTCCATGTGTTGATCTTGTTTAATGTGACATATCTTGTGTAAGATTTGGGGCAATAAATGACTATACCTATTCGACAGAACTGATCTATGATAGAGTCCATGTTTTGATCTTGCAGATTGTGTCATATCTTGTGTAGACTTGGTCATATACATGTAATGCCAACCCTATTGTCTGGACCCTGTCTATGATGAAGTCCATGGGTTGATCTTGTTTATACTTGGTGTCATGTATGGCTATACCTATTGACCAGACCCCATCTATGATGCAGAACATGTACGTGTTGATAATGTTTATATTGTCATATCTTGTGTAGACTTGGGCCAATACATGGCTATACTTATTACAGGTCACTGGTCTATGATAGAGTCCCTGTGTTGATCTTGTTTTACTATGTTATATCTTGTGTAGATTTGGTTTCATATATTGCTGTTCATATTACAGGTTACTGGTCTATGATAGAGTCCATGTATTGATCTTGTTTGACTGTGTTACATCTTGTGTAGACTTTGGGTCATATATTGCTGTTCCTATTACAGGTCACTGGTCTATGATAGAGTCCATGTATTGATCTTGTTTGACTGTGTTACATCTTGTGTAGACTTTGGGTCATATATTGCTGTTCCTATTACAGGTCACTGGTCTATGATAGAGTCCATGTATTGATCTTGTTTGACTGTGTTACATCTTGTGTAGACTTTGGGTCATATATTGCTGTTCATATTACAGGTCACTGGTCTATGATAGAGTCCATGTGTTGATCTTGTTTTACTGTGCTTTATCTTGTGTAGACTTGGTGTCATATATTGCTGTTCATATTACAGGTCACTGGTCTATGATAGAGTCCATGCATTGATCTTGTTTACTGTGTTATATCTTGTGTAGACTTGGTGTCATATATTGATGTACCTATTACATGGAACTGGTCTATGATACAGTCCATGTGTTGATCTTGTTTACTGTGTTATATCTTGTGTAGACTTGGTGTCATATATTGCTGTACCTATTACATGGAACTGGTCTATGATAGAGTTCTTGTGTTGATCTTGTTTTACCGTGTAAATATATCTTGTGTAGACTTGGTGTCATATATTGCTGTACCTATTACATGGAACTGGTCTATGATAGAGTTTTTGTGTTGATCTTGTTTTACCGTGTAAATATATCTTGTGTAGACTTGGTGTCATATATTGATGTACCTATTACATGGAACTGGTCTATGATAGAGTTCTTGTGTTGATCTTGTTTTACCGTGTAAATATATCTTGTGTAGACTTGGTGTCATATATTGCTGTACCTATTACATGGAACTGGTCTATGATAGAGTTTTTGTGTTGATCTTGTTTTACCGTGTAAATATATCTTGTGTAGACTTGGTGTCATATATTGATGTACCTATTACATGGAACTGGTCTATGATAGAGTTTTTGTGTTGATCTTGTTTTACCGTGTAAATATATCTTGTGTAGACTTGGTGTCATATATTGCTGTACCTATTACATGAAACTGGTCTATGATAGAGTTTTTGTGTTGATCTTGTTTTACCGTGTAAATATATCTTGTGTAGACTTGGTGTCATATATTGATGTACCTTTTACATAGAACTGGTCTATGATAGAGTCCATATGTTGATCTTGTTTGACTGTATTATATCTTGTGTAGACTTCGGGGTCATATATTGCTGTTCATATTACAGGTTACTGGTCTATGATAGAGTCCATGTGTTGATCCTGTTTTACTATGTTATATCTTGTATAGACTTGGTGTCATATATTGCTGTTCCTATTACAGGTCACTGGTCTATGATAGAGTCCATGTGTTGATCTTGTTTGACTGTGTTATATCTTGTGTAGACTTGGTGTCATATATTGCTGTTCCTATTACATGGACCTGGTCTATGATAGAGTGCGTGTGTTGATCTTGTTTACTGTGGCATATCTTGTGTAAATAGTGAAATGGTGAAAGGAGTAAGAATTGGCCGCTGAAAAATTTCCACCAAAGTTACTGGTTCTCAAGGAACTAGCCTCAGAAATCACAAAAATATGGTTAAAAATAACGTTCATTTGTATAACTTAAATAGGACAAAAGCCCACTTGTAATTAACACAAATATTCATCTATTAAATGAAAATACACATTTACTGAGGTATTTCACAAAGAACAAGTGTTAACACAATTAAAAGTGCTTCCAGTATTAACTCAGAGGAACTGCCACTGCCAAAAACAATGAAGTTGGTTCCATTTTCAAGATAAGTCGATCTAAAGGCTTATATGGTCCATATTTCTTTCCTGTGAACACCTCCATCAAATCATATCCCTTTTGATTTGTAAGGCCAAAATCGCTCAGTGTCTTATTTACGTATTGTAGCCATCCAAAGTTGTTAGAATTCAGTATTCCTACAGCATAAGTTCCTGCTGGAGACAGCGGTCTTAACCAACCTTCCACGTTACCTTGCTGAAAAATAATATTATAACTGCATTTATAGTCTGAAAACATATATTCAGAGCTGCCAATTTTCACGCATTGTCATGCTTATTTGGCGGCATTTCCTTGATAATTTTTTTCTGTCCTTGATCTTCACATTTTTGGCAAAATTCCCACGCATTTGCCTCATGAAAAGTTTGCAGAAATAATACGCATTCACGATTTGCTTGCATTTGCGAAAGTTTATTCTTTTTCAATGTAATATCATGGGGACTTAAAGTCACATTCTTGTCACCTTGGTGTTTATCACTGTGTTACAATTTTTAATTGGCTTTAATATGTTTAATGGTATTGCTCCTTTTTGTCAAGTCTGTGATATTTTACTTAGCGATTGTATATTCCATCGGCATTATTTAGTGGCCAAAGTGTTTGAAACATCAATAACTTGGTCAAACCTTTATGGAGTATTTCAAAAATCTGAACATAAGCTTTTTTTTATAATTAAAAAAGTATCGAGAGCAAAGATTTGAAACTAGGGACTTATAATTTTTGTGGTTAACTTTAAGATACAGTCTAAGGTTAAAGGTTTTCAACAAAAATAATTATGTGAACCGTTCATGAAATTTAAAAACATAATGACAAATTCAAGGCCCACATACAACAAGAAAAAAAGCCCGTCTCAAATATGATGTGAAGTATCCTGATGCTCATATTGCTTTCTTTTTTCCATTAAAATACCAATAATATGATGAATGTTACTCTTAGACGCACATGTAAATAAGCACACATAGCTGAAGTTATATTATTGTGTTCCTCCCTTACATGTAGTGCTCCTGTAAAGTCGATCCTGAGCACGGCACCAACATATCGAAGAAAACGTTGCATGTTATAATTTGTAATCGATCTGAAGAATGCCCAAGTATACAAGTGACACGTCACAAAGACTTAAGCTTACAATATAAGAAATAAGTGACGTTCCCACATTGTGTTCACTAAGAATTAACTACAATGCACTTTATCTAGAAATTGACAATGAGGGTTTGCTGAAAACAAAACTTTACGACAAAAGAGATGATTTCAGCTTACCAATTGTGAACTTTCCTTTCTATGTAGCAACATTCCAGCAGCTCCCGCATACGGAGTATATATCTCTCACTTGAAACGATATTCCCGGGCATGTATTTCCTATCACGATTTCCTTGATAGAGGAAGCTATTAAACCAAGAGTTCCAAATGGTGAAGTCGAAATCACCCGTTCGTAAATTTTACGGACGCCATCACGAGTTGGTTGACCGTTATGGAATAACCGTTTCACAGATGATATCGGATATGTTCCTTGTTTCGTAACTACAATACCCCTTTCCCTTTTCACCAATGTGACCTACCAAATTCTACTATTTACCGGAATTGTAATAACATAAGCAACACGACGGGTGCCACATGTGTAGCAGGATCTGCTTATCCTTCCGGAGCACCTGAGATCACCCCAAGTTTTTGGTGGGGTTCGTGTTGCTTAGTCTTTAGTTTTCGATGTAGTGTCTTCTGTACTATTATTTGTCTGTCTTTTTATTTTTAGCTATGGCGTTGTCAGTTTAATTTTTATTTATGAATTTGACTCTCCCTCTGGTACCTTTCGCTTCGTTTTTTTTTTACTGTGCACTGTACATAAACGTGGAACTATACTCACCCTGACAGCATATTTAAACATTCTTCTTCCTTGTATACCACGTGGATCTTGGCTAATGGCTATCACTTCTTTGTTCAATAATATCTTCTTTGACTCGTTATCAATATGCCTTAGGTCTACAGACATAAATAGAGGTGATGCAAACATAGCCCACATTCCCATCTGGATCTTCTGTTGATTCAGACTTAAACCATAGTCTCCAACAACTAACTGTACAGAAAATAAAAATGAACTACTAACTGTACAAAAAACAACTATTAACTGTACAGAATTAACAGTACAGAATTATATAAATCAACTACTAACTGTACAGAAAAATAAAAAGCAACTACTAACTGTACAGAAAAATAAAAAGCAACTACTAGCTGTACAGAAAACTATAAAAGCAACTACTAACTGTATAGATAAATAAAAACAACCACTAAATGTACAGATAAATAAAAACCAACCACTAATTAACTATACAGAAAATAAAAATAAACAACTAACTGTTCAGAAAAATATAAACCAACTACAAACTGCACAGAAAAATAGAAAGCAACGACTACATGTAACTGTATAGGAAATAAAAACCAACTACTAACTGTTCAGAAAAAAAGAAAAAATATACTTACTACGCAAAAATAAAATCAAATAGAATTACAGGCTTCTAAAAAGAACATTATATAGAGCTGTAAGTATTTTCTGTGTGTTTTTGGTCTTTATTGTCTCGTTGACCAACACGACCTATTATTATTTCATATATCTAAAACTTTTATTTTAATAAAAGCCTGAATCCGTCAGTCATATATACAACCTGTAAATATACGTCATAATATACAACCTGTAAATATACGTCATATATACAACCTGTAAATATACATCATATATACAACCTGTAAATACACGTCATATATATACAACCTGTAAATATACGTCATATGTACAACCTGTAAATATACGTCATATATACAACCTGTAAATATACGTCACATTATGAACAGAATAACATTAGCGAATCAAGGATGTTAGAAATACCACCCCCTTCCTTTTTCGTTTTTTAACTATGTGAACGTTTCATGGTGTTCAGAGACTGGTTTTTCAAAATGTCCAGATCAGCGCTGAACAATGTCTTAGACTTATAATCAAGTCGATGTCCCTATATACCACGAAAGTAAGCAGAAGCATGCACAAATTATGTAAGGGGATAGAGATAGTGTGTGACAGTTGGGCATGTTATACATTTTTGTAGTATCATATTGAATCAAACTTATCGTTTGTATATTTAAAATAAATGATGACAAACATTGCTGTCATCGAATTTGACACCAACGTAATATTTACCATGTCAGCATCGTGCCAATGACCCGGTCCTGCTGCATCAATAAACTCCTCTGTCTTATCACCATAGAAACTAATTATTTGGTAGACATTTTCCCAGCTATCTTGTACATCCATATATGATCTCACTGTATTACACGTATTTGCACCAGGAGTATAAGTGCCCTACAAAAAACAGTCAGTAATGAAGTGATAAAAGTACTGTTAAAATTTTAATATCAAAACTAAGTGTTTGAATCTAATAAAAACATTTTTTATTTCAAATATTTTACCGATTGATTGGTCGATTGATTGACGTCAATGATGGTACAGACATGTTGATTGGTTTATAAATTTACTTTAATTATATGCTACATATATAATGACGGGTGGATTGATGCAAATGGATCTAAACATATCCGTTGGTTAATTGATTGGCTGGCGCCAATGATGGTGCAAACATATCTATTGGTTAATTGATTGGCTGGCGCCAACGATAGTGCAAACATATCTATTGGTTAATTGATTGGCTGGCGCCAATGATGGTGCACAAATATCTATTGGTTAATTGGTTGGCTGGTGCAAATGATGGTGCAAATATATCTATTGGTTAATTGGTTGGCTGGCGCCAATGATGGTGCAAACATATTTATTGGTTAATTGATTGACGTCAATGAAGGTGCATACATATTGATTGGTTGATTGATTAACGTCAATGATGGTGCATAAATAATGATTTGTTGATTAATTGACCCCAACGATAGTGCTTCCATTTTGATTGGTTTATTGATTTACGTCAATTATATGCTGCATTTATATTGATTGGTTAATTTTTATTTCGAAGGCCAAGAACTTGAAAATATATCTTGGTATGCTGCTACATTTCAATGGTAAATTTGTTCAAACTCAAAAAAGAATGGCACAACAAGGAGCTAGAGCTCTATCATCTTTAATCAACTCGATGAAAAGAGTATTCATTGGTCCAAGTCAACAGTGTTTTTTATTCAATAGTATGGTTGGATCCGTTCTGAACTATGCGTCCGAGGTGTGGGGATTTCATCGGGCCAACGAAGTAGAATATGTTCATAATCGTTTTTGTCGATATATACTCAACTTGGGTAAAACTGTACCAATTTTGTTTTTATGTGGGGAACTCGGACACTTTCCGATGTGTATTTCAAGAAAATATAGAATTGTTAAATATTGGTTGCATTTAATTAAGGACCAACCAAATATTGTGTATGATGTATATAAAGTTTTATGTATTGATGCTACTAATGGAAAAACAAATTGGGCATCCAATGTAAGAGACCTTTTGTTTAGTTTAGGTTTGAATTATATATGGATTAACCAGGATCACATAAATGTGTCATTTGACCTTATTAAATCACGTATCAACGATCAATATTATCAAAGCTGGTATGCTAATATTAATGCTTGTGAAAAACTGTCTATCTATAAATGTTTCAAACTAGATTTTTGTTTGGAGAATTATTTACAATATGATTTTAATACCAATATACTTACAAAACTACGTAGTGGAAGCTTGAAATTATATTTAGAAACAGGTCGCTATGACAATATTCCTAGAGACAATCGTATTTGTAGATGTTGTAAAATGAATAATATGGAAGATGAATATCATTTTGTGTTGATTTGTCCTGCATATAGAACACTTAGATGTAATTTTTTGCCAAAGTATTATTGTTCATGGCCAAATACACGAAAGCTAATTTTTCTGTTACAAGCTGGGTCAAAAAGCTTAACTAAAAATCTATGTAATTATCTTAAAGCTGCATGGAAACTAAGATTGCAAATTATCAGTTAATATATTATTCATATTATTATAAGTTATCTCTGCATTATTTAATTTATTTAATTGTTCTCTGTATTCTGTCATATTTGTCATATATGTATATATGTATTATGCTAAAGCAATGTTGTTGCTAATGCAATAAAGATTCATTCATTCAAATTGATTGACCCAAATAATGGATCATAAATATTGATTGGTCAATTGTGTCGTATATGCTACATACATAATGATTGGTTGATTGATTGACACCAATGATGGTGCATTCTTTTTGATTGATTAACATCAATAATGACCGGTGTATACATCTCGATTGGACCAGCTCTGGGTGAGAAATTTTCTAGCTTAGTTGAGGAACCATTGGTGGCCTTCGGCTGTTGTCTACTCTTTGGTATGTTTGTTTGTTTTCTCTTTTAATTGACTAGGGTTGTCAGTTTTCCTACCGAAGGTCGGTTGTTTTTCCGGGCACTCCGGCTTCATCCACCATTAAAAACTGGCCGCCACGATATTACCCAAAAGTGGCACTTAAATAAAGGCAACAGTAGTATACCGCTGTTCGAAATTCATAAATCGATCGAAAAACAACAAATCCGGGTTACAAACTAAAACTGAGGGAAACACATCAAATATAAGAGGAGAACTACGACACAACAGAAACACAACATTAAAATGTAACACACACAGAAACGAACTATAATATACCAATGGCAATTTTCCCGACTTGGTAGAGGACATTTTAAGAAAATAAATGGTGGGTTGAACCTGGTTTTGTGATATACATGATAAAACCGAAGTGGTGACTACTACAACGTAAACCAGCATATAAAAATTCACAGCCGAGTTAGCCAAAGCCATCAACGCACAAAGTGACCCATTTGAATCTAAAAAGTTTATCCAAATATAGGATATAATCAGAATAGAATTCAAGACTAGATTAAATTTGTAATAGTGGCGTTGAGAGACCAACTAGCTCATTTATCACTCAATCATATCGTTCGGCAAATAAGAAGTAAAAACTTCACTTCCAAGTTGAGTTGAGTTAAAGGTTGGAAAACCACAGAACAGCAACTTCACTGATAGAGCTGGAAGGTATTTTTTTCCAAAAAGATATTTAGATGAAGGGTCCAGTGTCTAGATTCAATTTATTAATTTTTGAACAGTACATAGCTAATCTTAATATGTATGCGTATATTATGTATATGGTTTTATTTAAACATCTTAGGGAACTACATTTGAATGTAAGGGGGGCTAGGATGAAAAAAAGTTTGTTCTGGATTTTTTTTATAATTGTAATCTCTGTCCTGCCTTTTCATTTTTCACTCAATTCGGTCCTGCCTTTTTTTTTACTTTTTCCTGACCTATAAAAATTGCCATCCTGCCTTTTTTTTTTTTTTTTTTGCTTTTTTATATCCCCCCCCCCTTTTTTACCATCCATTATCAAATAGTAGCTCCCTTATTAACTTTAATATTTTAAAAACTTACTTGTGGGTTAGCACAACTACAACAAACATACAAAAATGGCCGTCCAGTTTTGTTCAGGAAAAACCCCATCACTTCAATACCTGAAACGTCAAATATTATTTATAATTTGTCCAAGTAATTCTGGTGCTTGGTGTTCGGTGCGAGCCGATGTTCCGTGTTGAAGGCTATACTTTGACTAATAATTATATATATAATTGTTTACTTTTACAAATTGTGACATGGATGGAGAGTTGTCTCATTGGCCACCGTGCATTGGCACACATACCACATCATCACATGCTCGTGTGAAGCAGGATCTGCATACCCTTTCTGAGGACCTGAGATCAACCCCAGATTTTGATGGGGTTTTTGTTGTTCAGTCTTTAGTTTTCTATGTTGTTTCTTGCGTACTGTTTGTCTTTTTCATTTTTAGCGATTGCGTTGTCAGTTTATTTTCGATTTATGAGTTTGACTGTTCCTCTGGTATCTTCCGCCCCTCTTTTTTCTAATATTAATTAACTAATATAAACAAACAGACAATAGCTGCCTAATTTGTCCTAGTGTGAATTTCTTTTTTATAATCTATAAAATATGCATGAAAACTGAAAAACATGTCACTTCAATATGTCTTTTTACCGAGAGAAAAAACAATGCCTACCTACCTACCAACTGTCTCTACCTCTGAGTAGGGTCTGGGCAAACCAAACATGATACATATGGTTTTACATTATTTCGCACACTATTCAAAATTCACCGGAATTCCTGCAGTGACTCGTTATCACATACACTTCTGTATAAGAAACATCTTTTTAACATCATGATAGGCCTTTATTTGATTAAGGGGGCTCAGATCTTAAAACACATGTTTAACCCCGTAGCATTTTTCCTGAACTGGTATAATCAGTATTGTTTATTGGCCAGTTGAAGCCCGCCTTCGTGTGTGGGATTCTCTCCCGAGTTGAAGACCTATTGATGGTCTTGTGCTGTTAACTGCTCTTTGGTCGGATCGGGTCGTTGTCACTTTAACACTTTCCCTTGTTACCCGGGAACTTTATCTCCAATGTTTGGAGCCAGGAGAACTTTATTTCCAATGTTTGCAGCTTGGAGAACTTTATCTCCAATCTTTCGAGCAAGGAGAACTTTATTTCCAATGTTTGGAGCCAGGAGAACTTTATTTCCAATGTTTTCAGCTTGGAGAACTTTATCTCCAATGTTTCGAGCCAGGAGAGCTTTATTTCCAATGATTCAAGCCATGAAAACTTTATCTAGACTCTAATGTTTCGAGCCAGGAGAATATTATATGTAATGTTTTGAGCCAGGAGAGCTTTATCTTCAATATTTCGAGCCAGGAGAACATATCCAAAGTTCCAAGCCAGGAGAACTTTATCTCCAATGTTTCGAGCCAGGAGAACCGTTAGACCTTTTACTTCCCACACTTACCCTCAACGCTATGTGATGCGTAACAACA